>CM055118.1:368520696-368818196 GCA_029206835.1 Rana muscosa
GAGCGGGCCACCCGACCAAACTGAGTGATCGGGGGAGAAGGGCCTTAGTCAGGGAGGTGACCAAGAACCCGATTGTCATCTGACAGAGCCCCAGTGTTTCTCTATGAAAAGAGGAGAACAACCATCTCTGCAGCACTCCACCATACAGGCCATATTAGTGGAGTGCTGCAGACGGAAGCCACTCCTCAGTAAAAAGGCACATGACAGCCCACCTGGAGTTTGCCAAAGGGCACCTGAAGGACTCTCATACCATGAGAAATAAAATTCTCTGGTCTCATGAAACAAAGATTGAACTCTTCGGCCTGAATGGCAAGAGTCATGTCTGGAGGAAATCAGGCACCGCTCATCACCTGACCAATACCATCCCTACTGTGAAGCATGGTGGTGGCAGCATCATGCTGTGGGGATGTTTTTCAGAGACAGGAACTGGGAGACTAGTCAGGATCGAGGGAAAGATGAATGCAGCAATGTACAGAGACATCCTTGATGAAAACCTGCTGCAGAGCGCTTTGGACCTCAGACTGGGGCGAAGGTTCATCTTCCAACAAGACAACGGCCCTAAGCACACAGCCAAGATAACAAAGGAGTGGCTACGGGACAACTCTGTGAATGTCCTTGAGTGGCCCAGCCTTGAACCCGACTGAACATCTCTGGAGATATCTGAAAATGGCTGTGCACTGACGCTCCCCATCCAACCTGATGGAGCTTGAGAGGTCCTGTAAAGAAGAATGGGAGAAACTGACCAAAAATAGGTGTGCCAAGCTTGTAGCATCATACTCAAAAAGACTGGAGGCCGTAATTGGTGCCAAAGGTGCTTCACCAATGTATTGAGCAAAGGCTGTGCTTCACCAATGTATTGAGCAAAGGCTGTGCTACTTATGTACATGGGAGGAGCCCGGGAGACTTATGTACATGGGAGGAGCCCGGGAGACTTATGTACATGGGAGGAGCCCGGGAGACTTATGTACATGGGAGGAGCCCGGGAGACTTATGTACATGGGAGGAGCCCGGGAGACTTATGTACATGGGAGGAGCCCGGGAGACTTATGTACATGGGAGGAGCCCGGGAGACTTATGTACATGGGAGGAGCCCGGGAGACTTATGTACATGGGAGGAGCCCGGGAGACTTATGTACATGGGAGGAGCCCGGGAGCTTATGTACATGGGAGGAGCCCGGGAGACTTATGTACATGGGATTTTTTTTATTTTTAAAAAATTTGCAAAGATTTCAAACAAACTTCTTTAATGTTGTCATTATGGGGTATTGTTTGTAGAAAATAATGAATTTAATCCATTTTGGAAAAAGGCTGTAACATGTGGAAAAAGTGACGTGCTGTGAATACTTTCCAAATGCACTGTATGTGGTCAGTGAAGCAAAGACAGCCTATGTATTTCTCTGTTTAAAGGGTCACTCCCACCAAAATTGATATTTTAGTGGTGCATGAAGACTGGAGAGCTGACTTCTAATATTCCTCGACTCTGCTCCTGTCCACCTGGGAGCTTTAAAATGGGCACATCAGATGTACAGACCCGGGAATCAAATCCACAGATCTCACCAACAAATCGCTTGAGAATCATCAGTCCTGGGTGGACAGACCCTCTAATATTGAAAACCTGAATGCTCATGTATAATAAGGCTGCTTTCACACTACAGCACATATACTCTCACACTGCAGAGCTTCTAAAATGAACTATGCCTTTCTTTTAAAAACAAACGCATTACAGTGCATTACATTACAGTGCATATGCCAGCTCCTTAACAACTGGTTATTCATTGGTTGTTAAGGAGACGGAACCGGTCAGTGTCCTTAACCACCAGTGATAAATAATGCCTTCCCTTGAGCCTAGGTACACATTTGTGCGAACACTATGTGTTTTATGGACGTATATAGCAGGAGCTTTCTCTGGGGGCACAAGCCAGGAGCACCGGCGAGGGACCTGAAAAGAAGATCGGAGCTGCTCTGTGCAAAACTACTGCACAGAGCAGGGAAAAATAATTTTTTTTATTTTTTCTAAACTAAGCTTTAACATCACTTTAACCACTTCAGCCCTGGCCTATTTTGCTGGTCAAAGACCAGGCCACTTTTTGAGATTCGGCACTGCGTCGCTTTAACTGACAATTGCGCGGTCGTGCAACGTGGCTCCCAAACAAAATTAACATACTTTTTTTCCCACAAATAGAGCTTTCTTTTGGTGGTATTTGATCACCTCTGCGGTTTTTATTTTTTGCGCTATAAACAAAAATAGAGCGACAATTTTGAAAAAAAAGGCAATATTTTTTACTTTTTGCTATAATAAATATCCCCAAAAAATATATAAAACATTTTTTTCCCTCAATTTAAGGCCGATACGTATTCTTCTACATATTTCTGTTAAAAAAATACATAAAAAAAAAAAAAACACAATAAGCGTGTATTTATTGGTTTGCGCAAAAGTTATAGCATCTACAAAATAGAGAGTTTTATGGCATTTTTATTATTTTTTTTACTAGTAATGGCGGCGATCATCGATTTTTATCGTGACTGCGACATTATGGCTATAGTGGGGAGAGGAAAGGGGCTGCACCTTTGGGGGTGGGAGTAGCACATGCATAAAATTAGATGAATGATGTGCAAGCCACTCCAGTGTGAAAGGGGCCTTAACTAAGCTTTAACATCACTTTAACCACTTCAGCCCCGGACCATACTTTATGTATTTTTGTTATTTAAATGTATTGTGACACATATAGATTTGTTTTTTGTATTTTTTAGAAGGCTTGTACCACCTAATTGGACAGTTTTCCCTTTGAAGAAGACCGAATCAAGGGCGAAACATGTCGGGAACACATTTCATCCGACTGTCCTATTAACTGTATTTTTGTACTACCACTCTCCAACTATCCACTTTTGTTACCGTTTTTATTTTGCTGTTCAAAATAAAAATATTTTAATATAACCTACTCAATATATTGCATTTGTGCACCCAAAAATGCCACTTCTTCCGTCTTTGTCTGCGACATTATGGCGGACACATGGGACACCATTTTGGGACCATTGTCATTTTTACAGCGATCAGTGCTATAAAAATGCACAGATTACTGTAAAAATGACACTGGCAGGGAAGGGGTTAATCACTAGGGGGCAGTGAAGGGGTTAAGTGTGACCCAGGGAGTGCTTGTAACTGTTAGGGGCGTGGCTTGGCACGTCACTGATCGCTGTTCCCGATGACAGGGAACAGACAATCACTGACAGTGTCACTGTGAAGAACGGGGAGAGGTTTGCTTACACTTACCTCTCCCCGTTCTTCAGCTCTGTGACCCAATCGCAGGACACCGGCGGCGATCGGGTCAGCGGTCACCTTGCTCCGGACCGGGTCGCGAGCGTGCGACCCACAGCTCGCATCTTAAAGGGGACGTACCTGTACGCCCTTATGCCTGTCCGTGCCATTCTGTCGACGTATATCGTCATGCGGCGGTCCTTAAGTGGTTAAGGAAGCTGGCATGTACTGGCTCCTTAATCTACTATTCACTGGTTGGTGAGGACCCTGGCAGGTGCTCGCTCCTTAACCAGCATATTTTTGGCATGTGTCCACAAAAACGCACCTAGAAAAAACATTCTGGGTATATTTTTGGTGCTTTTTTTTTTTTTTTTTTCTTTTTACAGGGTTCCCATTAACTTCAATGGAAGGTGCATTTGTGGAAAGAGCACCAAAGCTGCAGCATGCAGGACTTATCAAAACGCAGCACAGCCATTTGAGAAGTCTCTCAGGATTTAAGGGGAAAATAGTATTGATGTGCTTTTGCCCTGCTGGAAAAGGGCGTTCTAGCGTAGTAAACGTGCATCAGTGGAAAAGGGGTCTTCTGGCCAGTCCATGCCATAAAAACGCAGTCCGGGTGGGTTCTAGATGCTTTTCTGCATGCATGTTTTTAAAGCGTTTTTGGTGCATTTCCCCCCCCCCCCCCCCCACACTTTTTTCTTAACCTTAAAAGGAGAAGTACAGGGAAAGCTTGTTTGGCTGTACTTCTATTGATCACAGGGGTGCAGTTCGTTTTGCACTCCTGTGACCCGTTTTAAGCAGAGAGCGGGGGCTTAAGTCCGCTCTCTGCTGACCTCACAGAAGTCAGTCCAGGCTCGGCGTCATCCCGACAATAGAAAAAGGCAAGCCGCTGAGAGCCTGAGCCGCCCGCTTCACCCCCTCCACAGCCCAGCGCTCCAGTGAGCGTGGAGGGAGCAGAGAGCCGGTGACTGACAGTCTACAGCTCCCTGCTCACCGAGCTGTCAGAACCGAGCGATCGGCGATGTTCGATCGCTCGGTTCTCAGTCTTAGAGGCGCCGGGGGTCCGATGCTGCATCCACCTAGGTATGTATAAAACCGCAAATAAGCCCAAACCCATACCTCTCCTTAAAATAAGAACACGTGATCCAGTGTATTATTTTTTTTGGTACGTTTAGGCACGTTTTTGATGCGTATTACAGCGCTCCAGTACAGTCCAGTGCAGGAAAAATGCAGCATGTTCTACTTTTTTTTTTCTGTAATGCAGTGGAACTGCAAGCACTGGTGTGCACTATGCCATTGGAAATCATATAACCCGCTTTCCATGCGTCTTTGATGCAGAAAAAACGCACTGGACTGCGTGTGGTGTGAACTGGCCCTTAGTGTAGGACCCGGTTAGGCAGACTCCAGATATTCTTTGCAGGGACCGGTCGCAGTTAAAGCGGCTCACCTCATTAGTGTTCCAGCGCAGCCTCTCCTTCGGTAAAGTAGTACACTTGGGTAAACACTCCAGCAGCTTCTTGGGTAGAAAAACCTTGATGTGGTGGCCGTTTTCTGCTGGGAAGAAATAAAGATGATCGGTCAGTATGTTGTACCTGGGGGGGGGGGGATTTGGTGAGGAAAAAGGATGGAATTGGGTTTTATAAGGGGTTGTAGTCTCTTTTTTTTTTAAATAACAAACATGTCACACTTATCTCCTCTGTGCAAGGGTTTTGCCCAGAGTGGCCCCGATCCTGCTCTTCTGGGGTCCCTCCGCACTGCTCCATGCTCCTCCTCTTCTCGAGTGCCCTGACGCAGAAGCGCTTTCCCTGGGGGCACTCGTGCGGGCGCGCTCCCGTGTCCTGCTGCTGCGTCCATTGACACAGACACACAGCAGGACTCGACCCCGCCCCCTCCATCATTGAATTTGATTGAAAGCAGCAGCATTTTTTTTGTTTGTTTTTTAAGCAAAATGTACTTTTATTTTTTGATCTTTTGCTTTTTTTTTTTTTTTTTTTAAAAAGGTAAAACATTAGATTTGGGATCTTTTTGACCCCAGATCTCTCCATAAAGAGGATCTGTCATCACTTATTCATATTACAAGGGATGTTTACATTCCTTATAATAATAATAATAATAATAATAATAATAATAATAGGTATAGAAGTGATAAAAAAAAAAAAAAAAAGGACAGTTTGAAACAAATTATTATTTTTTTTTTTTAAAGCGCTCCTACCCCCCCCCCCCCCCGTGCTCACACACAAAAGCTAAAGCATACGCAAGTCACGCACACATATGTAAACGGTATCCAAGAAGCAAGAAATTGAGTAGGATTATAACGGTGCAGATTTAGAACTCAAACCAAACATTATGGGTTAAAATATCAATATTTATTACTAGCATTTTAAAACAAAAATCGCCATTAAAAACATTTTTGTAACCCATAGACATAGTGGTCCTTAAGCCTCGTACACGGTCGGACTTCCATCTGACTTTTCGGTGGTTTTTTGTCCAAATGGAGTTGGTCGGGCACACCCATAGCATACACACGCTAGGACATTTCTGCAAACTTTCCCAAAACTTTTTGCAACATCACGTGGTTTTTCTGCTCTTTACCGCCACCCTTTGGTCAACCTCTGCTATTGTTGGTTGATTTTAACATTAGTTGTTTAGTCCATTGGACAAAAGTCCGATGGTTTTCTGTACACACGGTCGGACTTTGCTCCATCGGACTTTTGTTGGGCAAAAGTTTGTCTGTTTGCAGACCCAACTTTTGTCCGATGAAATCCAAACGAAAAAAGTTTGACCGATGGAGCGTACACACGGTCGGATTGTTGGTCCAACTTGCTTAAAACGAAGTTTGTTGGCCAAAAGTCCGACCGTGTGTATGGGGCTTTAGTCTGCATAAAGCGGTAAAGATGGAGGTCCCTACATGTTTTGCCTTTTAATTAGGCTTCCTCAGGGGATGTTATCCGCTGTAAGTTTATCCGCTTTCTAATGGGTAGAGATGGCACAATTAGGCGTTCTCAATTTCTTGCTTCTTGGATACTAAATAACAGGATGAGGTGCAGTAAATTATAGTGAAATATCCACACAAAAAACATATTATATGTGAACACATGTGAGGTATCGCCGTGAACGTTAGAGCGAGAATAAGAATTAGTGGTAGACCTCCTAGAATTAATTATTATTCTCTCCCCTACTTTTAAAAGCAAAACAATTTTTTTTTTTGCTTTAAAAAAAAGAAAAAAAAAGAAAAAAAAAAGAAAGGAAGGTTTACTTCCACCCAGAACCAGACGTGACATCATGGCATCACCCCGGGCCTGCAAGCCATAGAGGCAATCAAAAGGCGATCTAGTCTTTTATCGCCTCTGTGACAAGCTGGCAGCACCGTCCGTTGAAGCCAAACTCCGTCCCCTTCCGCTGCTTTGGAAAACATTCCAGCGGCTAACGAGCTGCTTGAATCACTTTCATTAGAAAGCCAGCCACCAGCTTAAAAAAAACAAAAAAAACACACACCACCTGGCAGCTATAACCCCGGTAAGCCACTTCAAAGCCGCAACCTATACAAGCGGTCCCCTACTTTTAAACATCCGACTCCTCCTTACAAACGACTCCTACTTACAAACGGAAGGAGACAACAGGAAGTGAGAGGAAATCTACCCCTAGGAAGGGAAATTCTCTCCTGTAAGAGTTAATATTGGAGAAAGGTGTCTCCTCTCTACTTATGCTTTATCACCAATCCTTGTTTCAATAAAAAACCCAAATTTTCAAAAACATTTGTCATTGGGATGGAAAGTGAGGTGAAATGTTCTGAACAGGGGCACAGACAGCAAAACAAATGTTACAGGGGTGATAACCCTTCCCTATGTTTTCCAAAAAGCTTAAAAATAGATTTTTGGTCTGGAGCTACACTTCAACAATGTACCTGTTCAAAATTACAAACAGATTCTACATAAGAACAAACCTACAGTCCCTGTCTTGTTTGTAACCCTGGGACCGCCACGTATTTCGGTCGGCAAGTGGTTAATCACTTGTCTGCTGGGGCAATTTTTCCAAACATGTTAAACTGTGCATTTTTTTTTTTTGCTATAAAATTACTGTAAATGTCATTTAACTACTTCAACACTGGGCACTCTCAACCCCTTCCTGCCCAGGCCAATTTTCAGCGCGGTCACATTTTGAATGACAATTGCGCGGTCATGCAACACTGTACCCAAATTCATTATTTATAATTTTTTCCCCACAAATAGAGCTTTCTTTTGGTGCTATTTAAAAAGGGGAGTTCCAGACTTTATGTTTATTAAAAGTCAGCATCTACAAAAAGTGTAGCTGTTGGCTTTTAATAAACAGACACTTACCTGTTCCACTGTCCAGCGATGCCCAGAGCTTCGCTGCTCTCCCCCCCTTCTCCGCCGGCGCCTCAATTCATAGTGTGGGCACCCGGCCGTGACAGCTTTCAACTTCACGGCCGGGCACTCACTGCGCATGTGTGAGCGGCGCTGCGCAATCTGAGTGGACAGGCGATTGCCTGGGACCTGTCACGTGTCCCAGGTGATCGCCTACAGGGAGGGGCCCACCTTAGGCGATATGACGTGTTGCCTAAGCGCTCACTGGGCGGAAGGAGGAAGTGGGACAGGAAGTCCCACTCCTACTGAAGCCCCCACTCCCCCCCAAAAAAATTACATGCCAAATGTGGCATGTAAGGGGGTGAGGAGTGGTTTAAGCGGAAGTTCCCCTTTTGGGTGGAACTCCACTTTAATCACCACTGGGGAGTTTTATTGTTTGTGCTCCAAATAAAAAAAATAAAAAAATAAAAAAAGAAGTTTTTCTTAATTTCTGTTACAAAGCTTTGAAAATAAGTTTTCACCTTCACTGATGGGCACTGATGAGGCTGCACTAACGGGTACTGATTGGCACGGATATGCAGCACTGGGGGGGCACTTACACCGAAATACATTTTAGTGAAAACAAACAATATAATACCCAATTTTTGGTAAAATATAAAAGATGAGGTTGCGTCAAGTTGAAGAAGGAAACTCAGGTGACTAAGCGTGTGATTTCCATCATCCCTCTAAATATAGAAAATGTAAACCTCATAATTGGGATTTTTTCATTAAAAAAAAAAGTTTTAATAAAATATTGTAAATATTAAAAACAATTGATCATCTTTACACAATATTTCATCACAGTATATAGTAAAAAACATCAGAGCATTTTGAAGTGGTATTTCCCAGCTACTTGCTCTTCCACCATCAATTGTACAAGTCAAGATGGTTTCCAGTAGGTGGGGATATCTATGCTAAAATCTATTTACTCTGTATTTCAGAAGTGGTATTTTCCACTAAGAAGACTTTGAAACGCGTTGAGATCCCCACCTACTGGAAAGCATCTTGACTTGTACAATTGAAGCGGAAGACTAAGTAGCTGGGGAATACCACTTCAAAATAATCTGATGTTTTTTTACTATATACTGTGATGAAATATTGTGTAAAGATGATCAATTGTTTTTAATATTTACAATACTTTATTAAAACTTTTTTTTATGAACAATGGAAAATATTTTTTTAAAAATATGAATTCTAATCAATTGCCTTAAAAATATCAATCATGAGGTTTACATTTTCGAGGTTGAGTCAAGAAATCCTGGAAAAGCAGAGAACCCCAACATCCTGCGAGTATCTCCTGCTCTGTACAGTAGCGTACACCCTCACAAGGTTTGGGAGTCTCAGATTTCCTAGGATCCCGCCAGGAAGGACAAGTGACGTCACCCATCACAAGCGGCGTGTAGGGAAACCTACCCGAGGCACGAGGTGCTGGGGTCTCACCTGAGAGCTCAGCGCAATCCTTGCTGTTCATTGTAAATAGTTGGACATCTCGGGGGAGCGGAGAAGAGTTGTTCGGCCGCAGGTTATCCCAATTTCCAGAGCTCTGTCAGACAACGAGAGAGAGAAGAGATCTGTTAGAAGAGGACACTGGAGCTGTGGAGAAGACATTTAAAGGGGAACTCTAAAAAAAAAAAAAAAAAAACATTTTTAGAGTCTAATTTTCTACACAGTAAGGAAGGGTTAGAACGCCATATTTATTTTTGTGTTCTTCTGTGAAGGTTTTTTCTACCTTAAAGTGGATGTAAACCCGATTTTTTTTTTTTTTTTTTTTTGCTGTCACAATGTAGTGTATAAGATTTCCTATCATCTGTGCCAAGTCTTGCCACAAAGAGTTAATCCAGTTCTGAGCAATCCTCTTATTTTTTCAGTGAGATAAACGGACAAAAGAGAGGACTTTTGTCCGTTCCGCCCCCTTGCTTTGAGTGACAGGTTATTTACAGATCTTGTGCACTAGCTTTAGACAGGCATTATTTAATTCCCACCCCCACTCCTTTTCTGAAGTCATGTGGTTATTTTTCTGGTTTTGACTGGATGTTGATCATAGCAGAAGGAATACACAGGAGGAAATGCATGTAGACAAGGGGAGTGTAGAGGTGGGCGGGGAGTCTACTGACATCACGACTCCACCCACCGAGCTCCAGACAACAGATCCACCCACAGAATCTGCAGTTTTTCAGTTCTTATAACAGACAGAGGGGAGACATTTGACAGATAAGGATACATGCTGGAGGTATCTATATCCTTATAGATCAGCACTATGGCAGGAGATTAGAAAGGATGAGTGTGGCTTTACATCCACTTATTGCATTCTCTGCATTAACCAGTTGACGACCGGCCCATAGTGGAAATCCGTAATTACTTTGACGTTAAATACCAGTGTTACGGCAGCAGCTAGCCGTCATAACCCTGGTATCGTTTTTTTACTATGGCCGATCCTCTAAGATAAAAAGTGGTCCCACGGGGCGATTCGCCGTGGGATCACTTTTAGAAGGGGCGCCCCCCCCCGCCACTTCCCGGTCTTAGCTGGGCATGGACGCAACTGAGGCCAAGATGGCCGCCACTCATCTCTATGTCCTTGGAGGACTGGAGCGACGTCTAACGTCACTTTCGGTTCCTGGGCCATAGAAAACTTAATTATTTTTTTTTAAAGCAAAAGTTTTTTCTTCTTTTGCTTCTAAAACAGGTAGAAGAGACACTTGGGGTACTTTTGACGAGAAAGCGGAGAAAAAAAAAAAAAAAGATGAAGAAGACGAGAAAAAACCAAGACGAAGAAGGAAAAAAAAAAAAAGACGAAGAAGGAAAAAAAAAAAAAAAAAAGACGAAGAAGGAAAAATTAAAGACGAAAGAAGAAAAAAAAGACGAAGGAGATCCTTTTCAAGCAATCCCCCTCCCCCATTTTTTACTTTCAACCACCCCCTCCAGAGCTCCTCATTCTGTACCAGACTAGATTGGAGAAGCAGCTCAGGGAGGCACCCTGGGAATCCGTTTCTTTTACAGTAAATAGAATGAACTTAACAATTCTGATTTCATACACAACATCCCTGGGACACACTGGGGCTCAATCAGATTCTGGGGGATTTTTTTTTTTTTTTTTATTATTTTTTTTTTAAGGCTTAAAGTGGAGCTCCAGCAAATAAAAAAGTCAACAGCTACAAAAATACTGTAGCTGTTGACTTATTAGGACACGTACCTGTCCAGGGATCTTCACCCGAGCCAACATTTTAACCGGCTCTCGAGTGCTGCCGCTGGTGGCCGAACTTCCAGCTGAGTTTGCCACGGCTGGTTTTGACAGGTACTTGCTCCCCCCCCCCAAAAGGTGCCAAATGTGGCAGGGGAGAAGGCAAACAAGCAGAACTCGACTTAAAGTGGTTGTATAGTCCATTTTTGAACTTTTACCTACAGGTAAGCCTATAATAAAACTTACCTGTAGGTAAAAAAAAATATCTCCTAAACTTTTACGGTTTAGGAGATATTCCCCTCACAATGCGGTGCATAATAGCTCATTATGCCTTTTGCCTTACAGGTATGTAAAAAAAAAAAAGTGACAGCGGGTATACAACCGCTTTAAACCACTTGAAGTCCAGGCCTTTTCTGGTATTTCATCAGATTTGTCAACCCGTCAGAATTTATAACGGAAGTGATGGTCTGTCGCCGCCATCTTGCTACACCCCGCACTCCTCCACCATAAGGATACATTACACCCACTGGAGTTTTGCATTTCACACTTATTTTTAACAGTAAACTGAGCTTATAAGGTCAAATACAGTATATAGAAATCCGGACGGACTGTTTATATGTTCAATTTTAAAGCGGTAGTAAACCCGCTGACACTTTTTTTTTTTTCCTACACCTGTAAGGCAAAAGGCATAATAAGCTAGTATGCACTGCATACTAGCTCATTATGAAATACTTACCTTAGAACGAGGCGTCGGTAACTCACCCGGTCCACGCCAAGGCAGCTGACATATTGCCTTGGCGTGTCTTCCGGGTACCGCGACTCCAGCGCTGTGAGTGGCTGGAGCCGTGATGTCGTCACTCCTGCGCATGCGCGCGGGAGACTTCTTTCCGGCAAGGTCCAGTGGGCTTTCAGCCGAGAATCCCCGGTGCGCATGCGCCGCTGAAGTCAGCGGCGCATTGCAAGGGGAATATCTCCCTAAACCGTATAGGTTTAGGACAGGGGTCTTCAAACTACGACCCTCCAGTTCTTCAGGAACTACAATTCCCATCATGCCTAGTCATGTCTGTGAATGTCAGAGTTTTGCAATGCCTCATGGGATTTGTAGTTCCGCAACAGCTGGAGGGCCGTAGTTTGAGGATCCCTGGTTTAGGAGATATTCTTTTTACCTACAGGTAGAGCTGCACGATTCTGGCTAAAATGAGAATCACAATTTTTTTGCTTAGAAGATAGATCACGATTCTCGCGGAGTAACATCATCTTTCACATTATACATTATATATATATATATATATATATATATATATATATATATATAATCGGGCTAACTTTACTGTTTCGTTTTTTTTTCTTCTGTTCATTGAAGTGTATTTTTCCCCCCAAAAATTGCATTTGCAAGACCGCTGGGCAAACACAGTGATATAAAATATTGCATCAATTGTCATTTTATTCCCTAGGGTCTCTGCTAAAATATATATAATGTTTGGGGGTTTCAGGTAATTTTTTAGCAAAAAAATATTGGATTTAAACTTAAGAAACAAGTGTCAGAAAAAGATTTAGACTTTAAAGCGGAGGTTCACCCAAAAGTGAACCTCTGGTTTTTGGAACCCTCCCCCTCTCCGGTGTCACATTTGACACCTTTCAGGGGGGAGGGGGTGCAGATACCTGTATAAAACAGGTATTTGCACCACTTCCGGGAGCAGACTCCTGTGGGAGTCCCGCCCCTTCGCATCAATCCCTGTTGTGTTCTGGGAAACACTCGGCTCCCAGAACACAACGGGAACCAGTGAGGACAGCACAGCGCGACTCGCGCATTCCCTCACCGAGGATGGCGGCAGGGGAAGCCTAGAGCCAAACGGTAGCTCGGCTTCGGCTGCCTACGTCGCGGGCGACCTGGACAGGTAAGTGTCCTTTTTTTTTTTTTAAAGTCAGCAGCTGCAGTATTTGTATCTGCTGGCTTTTGAAAAAAAAAGAAAAATTCTGGTGAACCTCCGCTTTACGTGGTTAAACTTCCTGCAGAAGTTTGATCTAAGAAGGAAGTTAGTTACAATGTTTCAATGTTGTTACAAACTTGGCAGACTGCCCAGATTTTTTTATCCCTTTGATCTTAGGCCTCATGCCCACGGACGTTTTTACAGCCGCGTTTTTGAGCGTTTTTTAAAGCTTAAAAACACCTGTCCATGTTAGTCTATGGCTTCATGCCCACCTAGGCGTTTTTGAGCTGCAAATAACATAGGCGTTTTTAAGCTGTAAAAAAAACCCAGGACCGGTGCATTCCTCGGCGTTGGGCATAAAAAACGCAAAGCGTTAAAAAACGCTTAAAAACCGCCGTAATTGCGTTTGAGCGCGACGTTTTTTTTTTCTTTTTTTTTTTTTTTTTTTAAAAAAGGTAAAAAAATGTATACAATAACATGGACAGGCGTTTTTAAGCTGTAAGAAACGCGGCTGTAAAAACGTCCGTGGGCATGAAGGAAGCATTAGTTACGTTTCACGTTAAAGTGGGTGTAAACCCCTATAAAATTATTTTTATTTTTTTTAAAACCACCTGTAAGAGAAAGGCATAATGAGCTAATATGACTACACTTACCTTAGATCGGGGCCCACAAAGCCGTCCTCGTCTCCCTCTTCAGCCGCAGCCATCGCTGCGGCGATAGCCGAAAGGTTACTTCCGGGTATCGCCGCTCCAGCCAATCACAGCGCCGCTCCGGCGCTGTGATTGGCCGGAGCGGCGAAGACGTGACTCTGCGCATGCGCGCGGGAGCCGTCGAATCTGGCTAAGTCTTTGAACGATGGGACTTAGCCGGATTTGTGAATGGGATGAACCCCATAAATGCGCCGTTGTGTACGGCGCGCATGCGCCGTTGACACGGAGCAATGTCATTTTTAGCAAATATCTCCTAAACCGTGCAGGTTTAGGAGATATTTCTTGCACCTACAGGTAAGCCTTAATCTAGGCTTACCTGTAGGTGCAAGTTGCAAAAGGGGGTTTACAACCACTTTAAAAACTTGGCAGACTGCCCGGATATTTTCTTTTAACAGCTGATAAGTCTCTCCACTTGTTATATGAAAGAATCGGCAAACTCTGCATTGGAGATCGTCAGGGGGGTTGAATCGAGATCACGATTTTTTACAATCAATTGTGCTGCTCTACCTACAGGTAAGCCTTATTATAGGCTTACCTGTAGGTAAAAGTTAAAAAAAAAAAAAAAAAAAAAAAAAAAGACTATACAACCACTTTAAAAGCAGCAGCAAACCTGCTGATGTCACAGCTTTGCTAACCTGACAGAACACGGCTGATTTTATAATTCAACATGTAAAACAGTCAGACGGATTTCTAAATCCTGTACTTCACCACATAAGCCGTTTACTGTTAAAAATTTGTGTGAAAATGCAAAACTCCGGTGGGTGTAACAAGATGTCCTCCGCTTGCCCTCTTCTCAGTGTATCCTTACTGTGGAGGACTGCGGTGGTGTAGCAAGATGGCGGCGACAGAATGTCACTTCCGTTACACATTGATGGGTCACCAAATCTGATGAAACACGCAACAATCAATATTTTTTCCTAGAAAATGACTTCAACCCCCCCCCCCCCCCCTCCCCCAAATATTATATATTTTTTTTTTAAAGCAGCAGAGGTCCTAGAGAATATATTGGTGGGTGTTGCAATTTTTTGTGTCACACAGAATTTTGCCCCGCACAATTTTTTTTTTTTTTAAAGAAACACTTTTTTCAACTAACGCAAAAAAAAACAAAAAAAAAACTCAATTTTTTTGTGAAATATAAAAAAAAAAAATGTTACGCCGAGCAAATAAATAGCCAACACGTCACACTTTAGGCCTCATGCCCACGGACGTTTTTACAGCCGCGTTTTTGAGTTGCAAATGGCATAGACGTTTTTAAGCTGTAAAAAAAAAAAAAAAACCCAGGACCAGAGTGTTCCTCGGCGTCGGCGTTGGGCATAAAAAAAAACCGTGAAGCGTTAAAAGACGCTAAAAAACGTGCGAAAACGCAGCGATTGCGTTTTTGAGCTCCGACGTTTTTTCGAAAAAAAAAAAAAGTCTAAAAATTTATACAACATGGACAGGCGTTTTTAAGCTGTAAAAAAGTCCGTGGGCATGAGGCCTTAGAAGTGTGCTGCGTGACGCACTGAGCACGTCCAGTCGTATTCAAAGAGCCCCACAGGCAGAAAAATAAATACAATAATCTGCACCACGGCAAGGCAACGCGTGTGTCCTCCATTGTAGGAGTGTCCGTGTGCTGAGCGGGGGTTGGGGGCTCCCATGGAATAGATACAATATTTATCAAATTGCAATCGAAAAAAAAAAAAAACTCCCAGCATAATCATCGTTCTGATTGATCGGCTGCACTGTGAACGCTCCGGGGAGGGGAGGACTCCCGTCATGTGTCACTAATCTGATGACTTCTGCTATTCAGGGGGATCAATAAATACAGCCTGGAATCATCCAACTCCTTCCCAATGGGGGCTTTTAGTCATGAAGTTTGTCACTCGGGCCACGTTTGATGTTTCCTTCAGAAGATCCATTAAAAAAGATCTCAGGGAGTTTCTTGTGAAAAAAAAAAAAAAGATCTCAGGGAGAGAACGGCCAATCACTGCACAGTAACCAAACCATTCACCACTAGAAGCCAGGCTAGAATATTCTTCCTGCACCGGCCTATAGAAGCACCACAACCCACCGAGGGGGCCACAAAGTGGTCAAGTACAGCATCCCCCCCAGTCTCCAGGTTGGGACCCTGAGCCAATGACAGGATCAGCACTATGGACAGCACATAACATGATCACTCTCCTTCCCTGAGATATTAATCATTGTCTGCACACAGGACAGGCATAGCGATGAGGAGACCTCAACCTTCCAGGTTTCCTTCCTAGCCAGGGGTCTGTTAGTCATGCTGCAGCCAATCAGATCGGGGGCACCTTTTCCTTCCCGTCAGGCTGCAGCCAACTGGAAAGGCTTACTTCTCTTGCCTTGTCTATTTAAACTCCGTGCAGCTCTCGGCTTGCCTGAGCAACGCTTTTGCAGGCTTGCTGCCGAGCCCGTACAGACATTCCACCATCAATTCCCACATAACGACCTCTGGGTCTGATACCTGCCCTGACCCTTGGCTTTGTTCCCGACTATCCAAGTCCGCTACCTTCTCTGACCCTTGGCTTTGTTCCAGCTATAGGAGCCTGCTACCTGCCCTGACCCTTGGTTTTGTTCCAGCTATAGGAGCCTACTACCTGCCCTGACCCTTGGCTTTGTTCCAGCTATAGGAGCCTACTACCTGCCCTGACCCTTGGCTTTGTTCCCGACTATCCAAGTCCGCTACCTTCTCTGACCCTTGGCTTTCTTCCTTGCTATCCAAGTCCGCTACCTTCTCTGACCCTTGGCTTCATTCTCAGGTATCTGTGTCTGCTACCTGCCCTAAACCTTGCCTTTTTTCATGACTGAGCCTGCTACCTGCCCTGACCCTTGGCTTCCTTCCCGGCTATCCAAATCCGCTATCTTTCCTGACCCGTGGCTTCATTCCTGGCTATCCGTGTCTGCTACCTGCCCTAGACCTTTCCTTTTTTCATGCCCGAGTCTGCTACCTGCCCTGACCCTTGGCTTTGTTCCTGGCTATAGGAGTCTGCTACCTGCCCTGACCCTTGGCTTTGTTCCTGGCTATAGGAGCCTGCTACCTGCCCTGACCCTTGGTTTTGTTCCTGGCTATAGGAGCCTGCTACCTGCTTTGACCCTTGGTTTTGTTCTAGCTATAGGAGCCTGCTACCTGCCCTGACCCTTGGCTTCCTTCCCAGCTATCCAAGTCCGCTACCTTCCCGGCTATCCAAATCCGCTATCTTTCCTGACCCGTGGCTTCATTCCTGGCTATCCGTGTCTGCTACCTGCCCTAGACCTTTCCTTTTTTCATGCCAGAGTCTGCTACCTGCTCTGACCCTTGGCTTTGTTCCTGGCTATAGGAGCCTGCTACCTGCTCTGACCCTTGGCTTTGTTCCAGCTATAGGAGCCTGCTACCTGCCCTGACAATTAGCTTCCTTCCCGGCAATCCAAGTCCGCGACCTTCCCTGACCCTTGGCTTCATTCCTGGCTATCCATGTCTCCTACCAGCCCTAGACCTTGCCTTTTTTCATGAATGAGTCTGCTACCTGCTCTGACCCTTGGCTTTGTTCCTGGGTATAGGAGCCTGCTACCTGCTCTGACCCTTGGCTTTGTTCCAGCTATAGAAGCCTGCTACCTGCCCTGACCCTTGGCTTCCTTCCCGGCTATCCAAGTCCGCTACCTTCCCTGACTCATGGCTTCATTCCTGGCTAGCCATGTCTGCTACCTGCCCTAGACCTTGCCTTTTTTCATGAATGAGTCTGCTACCTGCCCTGACCCTTGGCTTTGTTCCTGGCTATAGGAGCCTGCTACCTGCTCTGACCCTTGGCTTTGTTCCAGCTATAGGAGCCTGCTACCTGCTCTGACCCTTGGCTTCATTATGGCTATAGAAGCCTGCTACCTGCCCTGACCCTTGGCTTCATCCAAGCTATAGCAGCCTGCTCTGACCCTTGTCTTCACCCAAGCTATAGCAGCCTGCTATCTGCCCAGACCACTGGCTTTGTTCTGGCTATAGGAGCCTCCTACCTGCCCTGACCCTTGGCTTTGTTAAGGATTATTCAAGTCCGCTGTCAAACCTGAACTAGGACCTCTACCTTATCCATGGTATCTGCACCTAGCTGTGTCCTCTGGATAGTTACTACAGTGTACCTTCCTAGGTCAGACCCACTTCTTGATACCATGTTGTCACCGAGTCCCTGGCCTTGAGTAACCTGAACCTGGGGGTCACGAGCCGGGGTCAGTATGCAGCAAAATCAATATCCACAATCAAGAGCTCTGCTGAATACCTGCTGGCCATTAGATCCTCCCCCCCATCCCCCGGTGGATCCCACATCACCAGCTCTAACCCTGGGAGGACCTTCATTCCACTTCTGCCCAATCCTGATCCTAGTCTCAGGTCTGATCTGTCCTGCCTTGCAGTGAACCAGATGTCGGCCTACAATTTTTTAACCAATCATCCCTCCTCGGCGTACCATTGTAGTGTAGCTGGAGGGTCCACATCAGTGCAGCCGTCTCCTTCACAAGGGTACCGTACACACCAATGTGTTACCGCATGGTGGCAATGGGGTGAACCGGCAATAAAGCAGAGTGTGTGTGGCAGAGGAAGCCTCCAACATGAAGTTTCCACATCGAGCCGATGACCAGAGCCGAGAGGTTTCCTCATATATCCCATGTGTCTGGTCACATGACCAGATCTGTGAGGTACAAATACTGGGGATGAATGGAGGAGGTTCCTGGCTTTGGTCTTCAGCAGGTTCCATGAACAGCTCTGACATGTGTGGCATCCCACTGACCAATCCAAGGAGCATTCTTCCCACTGGCGACCAGTATAAAGGGGCGCCCTGCCCACCGGTCGCCAATACAAACGGGCGCCCTGCCCACCACTACAAAAGGGGTGCCCTGCCCACCGGTCACCACTACAAAAGGGGCGCCCTGCCCACCACCACAAAGGGGCGCCCTGCCCACCGGTCACCTCTACAAAAAGGGGCGCCCTGCCCACCGGTCACCTCTACAAAAAGGGGCGCCCTGCCCACCGGTCACCTCTACAAAAAGGGGCGCCCTGCCCACCGGTCACCTCTACAAAAAGGGGCGCCCTGCCCACCGGTCACCTCTACAAAAAGGGGCGCCCTGCCCACCGGTCACCTCTACAAAAAGGGGCGCCCTGCCCACCGGTCACCTCTACAAAAAGGGGCGCCCTGCCCACCGGTCACCTCTACAAAAAGGGGCGCCCTGCCCACCGGTCACCTCTACAAAAAGGGGCGCCCTGCCCACCGGTCACCTCTACAAAAAGGGGCGCCCTGCCCACCGGTCACCTCTACAAAAAAGGGGCGCCCTGCCCACCGGTCACCTCTACAAAAAAGGGGCGCCCTGCCCACCGGTCACCTCTACAAAAAAGGGGCGCCCTGCCCACCGGTCACCTCTACAAAAAAGGGGCGCCCTGCCCACCGGTCACCTCTACAAAAAGGGGCGCCCTGCCCACCGGTCACCTCTACAAAAAGGGGCGCCCTGCCCACCGGTCACCTCTACAAAAAGGGGCGCCCTGCCCACCGGTCACCTCTACAAAAAGGGGCGCCCTGCCCACCGGTCACCTCTACAAAAAGGGGCGCCCTGCCCACCGGTCACCTCTACAAAAAGGGGCGCCCTGCCCACCGGTCACCTCTACAAAAAGGGGCGCCCTGCCCACCGGTCACCTCTACAAAAAGGGGCGCCCTGCCCACCGGTCACCTCTACAAAAAGGGGCGCCCTGCCCACCGGTCACCTCTACAAAAAGGGGCGCCCTGCCCACCGGTCACCTCTACAAAAAGGGGCGCCCTGCCCACCGGTCACCACTACAAAGGGGCGCCCTGCCCACCGGTCACCACTACAAAGGGGCGCCCTGCCCACCGGTCACCACCACAAAGGGGCGCCCTGCCCACCGGTCACCACCACAAAGGGGCGCCCTGCCCACCGGTCACCACCACAAAGGGGCGCCCTGCCCACCACCACAAAGGGGCGCCCTGCCCACCGGTCACCACCACAAAGGGGCGCCCTGCCCATCGGTCACCACTACAAAGGGGCACCCTTTTGAGGTATATATACATACAAAGGTGATGATATATAGATGGGGAGGTGTGTGTGTATATATATATATATATATAAAATCACCTAGACAGGTACTCCCCTCCCCCATCTATATACCATCACCTCTGTATGTGTGTATATATATATATATATATATATACACACACACAGAGGATGTGTAGACAGGGGGGAGGGGCTGTGTAAATATAGGAAGACAGATGACAGCTACATACAGGAACAATAATAATAATGAGGAGCTCTTGTCACCCCACCACACACCCAGCTCAGACCATCTACACAGGTGAGGGCCCCTAGGGGCCCCCCAACACACCACCCCTCCCCCCTCAGAGTCTCCCCTCCCCCTCAGTCACTCACCTCCCCGGGACCCTCCAGCCGCCATCTTCTCAGCGCGCCCCCCTCTTCTCACATACCACGTACGTCATCGCGCACACCAGGGAGGAGGGGAACGGAGGGGGACGTAAACCGGAAATGTCTCCGACACATGTGTGACGTCACCTCGCAAACCGAGGGACCACGGTGTGCACGCCAAGGGGCAGAGCTAAGCTCAGGGACGGGTGTTGAGTCCCTCCCTCCCCTCCATTTCATAATTTTGATCACGGACCTCATTATTTACAAATGACGGTGACGATGACAGCGCAGATATAATGGCCATGCTGGGAAAGGTCACCACGCAAAAGGAAAAGACACACTCTTGACCCCTCACAACATGGCGCAGCCTGTCAGGCTTGTGGAGGACGCGTCCCCGGTTACTATGGCAACCAGTGACGGAATGTAGTTGTTCTCCTCTGTGATTGGTGGATAGGGGGGCGCCCTTTACATCCCAGCGTGGGAGCGCTCACTGGCAGAGAGTGGAGTGACTGCGGATTGGGAAACATTACATGAGAGCCAAGGTGGTCTCAGTCTATAGAATAGTATCCTGATGGCTTCAGGAAAGACCCCATATTACATCTTCTGCAGATTTTTGCCTTCAGATTTACCAAAACCATATAATATGGAGGTCAAACCTTAAAGCGGAGGTTCCGCGGTCCATCGTTTTTGTTTTTTTTTGTACTTTTTTGTTTGACAACACACAATTAGGGCTGGGGAAGAAATCGATTTGAATCGTGAATCGAGTTGCGAGGTCAAATCGATTCAGTTTTTCAGAAAATCGATTTATTTTTATTTTTCAGGCCGGACGCCGCGGACTAGGCTGAAGCCGCGGCCTCGCCTAAAAAAAAGGTTTGCTCTCCTAGGAAAATCTGCACCATGGTACGTCGGCCGCTTTGAGGCCACTAGGGGGCGCCTGCAGCACGAAGACGGAGCCGATGCACGTGCCCGGCTGGAGCGATCGCTCTTCAGAGAGACAGAACGGAGGTCTGTCAATGTAAACAGACAGATCTCCATTCTGTCAGAGGAGGAGAGACAGATCTGCTGTTCCTACTGATTATGAACAACGATCGGTCTCCTCCTCCAGTCAGTCCCATCCCCCCGTTAGAAACACCTCCCAGGGAACACACTTAACCCCTTGATCGCCCCCCTAGTGTTAACCCCTTTCTCTGCCAGTGACATTTAGAAAGAAATGTCCGCCGGCCACCCATGATCGCTCCACAGAGAGCCAGAACGGGGATCTGTCAATGTAAACAAACAGATCCCCGTTCTGTCAGGGAAGTAGAGAGAAATCTGCTGTTCCTAGTGATCAGGAACAGCAATCTCTCTCCTCCTCCTCTAGTCAGTCACACCCCCCCCCCCCCACAGTTAAGCCTCATACACACGGTCGGACTTCCATCGGACTTTTCCGTGGATTTTTGTCCGAAGGCAGTTGGTCGGGAACACCCATAGCATACACACGCTCTGACTTTTCTGCAAACTTTCCCAAAACTTTTTCCATCACGTGGTTTTTCTGCTCTTTACCGCCACCCTTTGGTCAACTTTTGCTATTGTTGGTTGATTGTAACATTATTTGTTTTGTCCATCGGACAAAAGTCTGTACACACGGTCGGACTTTGCTCCATCGGACTTTTGTTGGGCAAAAATTTGTCTGTTTGCAGACCCGACTTTTGTCCGATGAAAACAAGAAAAAAGCAAAAAAAGTTTGTCCGATGGAGCGTACACACGGTCGGATTGTTGGTCCAACTTGCTCAAAATGAAGTTTGTTGGCCAAAAGTCCGACCGTATGTATGGGGGCTTTAGAAACACCTCCCAGGGAACACACTTAAAGAGGAGGTCCACCTGAATTTTTTTTTCTAAAAGGCAGCAGCTACAAATACTGCAGCTGCTGACTTTTAAAAAATGGACACTTACCTGTCCAGCGCGCCCGCGATGTCGGCAGACGAGGCTGAGCAATCGTTCGGTCCTCGGATGCTGCCACCGCCATGCTCGGTGAGGGAATCAGGAAGTGAAGCCTTGCGGCTTCACTGCCCGGTTCCCTACTGTGCATGCGTGAGTAGCGCAGTGCGCTGTCACTGGTCCCCGCTCTCGCTTGGGAACAGTGCGTTTCCCAGGAGACGGGGGGGGGGGACGGAAAGTGGCGTAGACTCCCCTTCTTTTGCAATCAATGGATGTGTATTAGTGCCTTGAACCCATAGCTCAACACCAGTCGGTAGAGTTAAAAAACAAAACAAATAGGATGTTGTGAGATGGCCATAGTGGTGGAGAAAACACACGCAGGCGGCCAAGCCAATATGGTGGTGAATGGAGATCAAAGAGTAAGAAGAAAAAGATCTCTGGAGACCAAGCCGGGAGCTGAGGCTGTGCACACTGGTGACCCAATGACGTCCCTAAGTTGCAGTAAGTAGCTGCAAAATGTTGACCAGCTATGTATTTTGTAGACCCTTTAGTAATGGTTTAGGGGGCTGCAGTCGGTCCCTCAAGGGTCAAAATCCCCGGTAGAGTCGCATAGATATATTGCAAGCAGGGCCGCCATCAGGAATTTTGGGGCCCCTTACACAGCTTCAGGCATGGGCCCCTGGAGCTGAGGAGAACCAGGGGGGGGGGGGGGTGCTGCCGCCGCACATTGAGAAGCGGGGGGTGCTGCTGCAAATTGAGAAGCAGAGGGGTGCTGCCGCCGCAAATTGTGGGTGCTGACAAAAAAAAAAAAAAAAAGGGGGGTTGCCATCCGGGGCCCTGGGGACCTCTGGGAACCTCTGGGCCCCTTACAAAAAAAAAAAATAATAACAAAAAAAAAATATGTTTTTTTATAAAAAAAAAAAAAGGGGGGGTTGCCATCCTGGGCCCCTTACAAAAAGAAAAAAAAAATAATAAAAAAAGATATATGTTTTCTTATAATAAAAAAAAGGGGGGGTTGCCATCCAGGGCCCTGGGGACCTCCGGGCCCCTTACAGGTGTACTGCCTGTACCCCCCTGATGGCGGCCCTGATTGCAAATATCTGGTGAATTCACAATTAAACAGAGGTCACGAAGCCTCATGGTGTCTGGATTAATCTATTTAGTAGGATTTACCTCCAAGTGTGTGTAGGGACAGGAAAGGAGAACTAGGGCTGTGCACACCGCCTGGTGACCAGGGAACCTTGACACTTTTCATCCCCTTTTTGCAAACTTTGTTAGTCCAGGATTGAGTGTGCTACTTACCCTAAGTAAGGAAAGGAGTACTGGGGCTGTGCGCATCACCTGGCGACCACAGCACCTTGACACTTGTTATCCCCTTGTTGCTGAATTTTGTGAGTCCAGAATTGAGTGTGCTCCTTCCCCAGTCAGGAAAGGAGTACTGGGGCTGTGCGCACCTCCTGTCAGCCGCAGCACTTTGACGCTTGTCATCTCCTTTTTGGCAAATGTAAGTCCAGGATTGAGTGCGCTACTTAAACTAAGTCAGGAAAGGAGTACTGGGGCTGTGCGCATCGCCTTGTGACCAGGATAGGGACCCAAAAAGCTTGCTCTGTCGTAGTTTCTGATTTTCTGAAATCAGAATTTCTGAATTTTCAAAATAAATTCTTTCCAAATTCGACCAGCCTTAGGGTATGTAGCACACTCAGTCCTGGACTTCCATGGAGGGTGTAAAAGGGTCCCTTTTACACCCTCCATGGAAGTCCAGGACTGCGTGTGCTACATACCCTAAGGCTGGTCGAATTTGGAAAGAATTTATTTTGAAAATTCCGAAATTTTGTGCGTTTTGTGATCCGATGGCGCCACCATTGATTTAGAAATGTAACCAACCAAGCCTTCAATTTCACCTCATGTTGCTGCAGAAAATAATTTTCGTGGTTGGGAATCTTTTCCTTCCGGGCAAATCGACTGTTGCTGCAGGCCACTAATAGTGCGAAATTCAAATGAAAATTCTTAGAGTACTAGGGCTGTGCACATCATCTGGCGACCGCAGCACCTTGCCACTTGTTATCCCCATGTTGCTGAATTTTGTAAGTCCAGGATTGATTGTCCTACTCACCACCCCCCCCCCCCCCCCCCAAGCCAGGAAAGGAGTACTGGGGCTGTGCGCACGGCCTTGACGCTTGTCATCTCTTTTGCCAAATTTTGAAAGTCCTGGACTGAGTGCGCTACTTACCCTAGGTCAGGAAAAGAGTACTAGGGCTGTTCTCACCGCCTGGTGACCAGGGAGTCCTGACACTTGTTATTCCCTTTTTGCAGACTTTCTTAGTCCAGGATTGAGTGCGCTACTTATCCTAAGTCAGGAAAGGAGTATTGGGGCTTTGCGCATCACCTGATGACCGCAGCACCTTGCCACTTGTTATCCCCATGTTGCTGAACTTTGTAAGTCCAGGATTGAAGTGCTACTCACCCCAAAGTCAGGAAAGGAGTACTGGGGTGCTGTGTGCACGGCCTGGTGACCATAACTCCTTGATACTTGTCGCTTTTTTTGCAAGCTTTGTAAGTCCAGGATTAAGTGTGCTACTTACCCAAGTCAGGAAAGGAGTACTGGGGCTGTGCCTTGACACTTGTTAACCCCATTTTGCACCTTGACACTTGTTAACCCCATTTTGCTGAATTTTGTAATTCCAGGATTGAGTGTGCTACTTCACCCCCCCCCCCCCCCCAAGTCAGGCAAGGAGTACTGGGGCTGTGCACATGAACTGGCGACCGCAGCACCTTGACACTTATTATCGCCTTTTAGTAAGTCCGGGATTGAGTGCGCTACATGCCCTAAGGCCCCTTTCACACTGAGGCGCTTTGCAGGCGCTATTGCGCTAAAAATAGCGCCTGCAATGCGCCCCAAAAAAGCCGCTCAATAGTATCCAATGTGAAAGCCCGAGGGCTTTCACACTGGAGTGTTGCGCTTGCAGGAGGGTCAAAAAACTCCTGCAAGCCGCATCTTTGAGGCGCAATAGGAGCGCTAAAAATAGCGCTCCTATAGCGCCCCTGCCCATTGAAATCAATGGGGTAGCGCCTCCAAAACGATCGTAAAACGCGGCAAAGAGGCGTTATTACGAGCGTTTTTAACCCATTTTCGGCCGCTAGCGGGGGTTAAAATCCCCCCACTAGCGCCCGCAAATCGCGGCAAAAAGGACGGTATATCGGCGCTAAAAATAGCGCCGCTATACCGCCAGCGCATCCAGCGCCTCAGTGTGAAAGTAGCCTAAGTCAGGAAAGAAGTACTGAGGCTGTGTGCATCGCCTAGCGACCGCAGCATCTCCACACTTGTTACCGCTATTTTGCTGAATTTTGTAAGTCCAGGATTGAAGTGCTACTCCCCCCAAAGTCAGGAAAGGAGTACTGGGGCGCTGTGTGCACAGCCTGGTGACCATAACTCCTTGATACTTGTCGCTTTTTTTGCAAGCTTTGTAAGTCCAGGATTAAGTGTGCTACTTACCCAAGTCAGGAAAGGAGTACTGGGGCTGTGTGCATCCCCTGGCGACCGCAGCATCTCCACACTTGTTACCGCTATTTTGCTGAATTTTGTAAGTCCAGGATTGAAGTGCTACTCCCCCCAAAGTCAGGAAAGGAGTACTGGGGCGCTGTGTGCACAGCCTGGTGACCATAACTCCTTGATACTTGTCACTTTTTTTGCAAGCTTTGTAAGTCCAGGATTAAGTGTGCTACTTACCCAAGTCAGGAAAGGAGTACTGGGGCTGTGTGCATCCCCTGACGACCGCAGCATCTCCACACTTGTTACCGCCATTTTGCTAAATTTTGAAAATTAAGGATTGAATGCGCTACTTCACCCCAAGTCAGGAAAGGAGTACTGGGGCTGTTCGCACAGCCTGGCGACCAGGGAACCCCTCTAGGGCTGTGACTTGGTGTAAGCAGTAAAGCCTCGTACACACGATCAGATTTCCATCGGACAAATCCGTGGAATATTGTCCGAAGGGCGTTGGCCGTAAACTTGTTCTGCATGCCGACGGTAAAACTTTGTCAGCAAACATACACGAAACGACGTGGTTTTTCAGCTCTTTAGCACCACCCTTTGGGCAACTTCTGCTAATCTTGTGTTATGGTGAGCATTGCTTCTGAGCATGCGTGTTTGTACTTTGGAGTTTTGTCCGATGGACTTGTGTACACACGATCGGATAATCCGAAATCACACATTTGTTGTCGGAAGATTTTAAAGCATGCTATCCAACATTTGTTGGCGGAAAATCCGACAAAAATTGTCCGATGGGGGCGTACAAACGGTCGGATTTTCCGACAACAGCCTGTCATCACCCAATTTCCGTCGCAAAATCCGATCGTGTGTACGGGCCTTTAGGCTCTGTTTCCACTACTACAGTGGTCTCCAAACTGCTGCCCGAGGGCCGGATGCGGCCCTTTGCTTGCCTTTATCCGGCCCTTGGAGCACTATCCCTCCCAATGATACGAGACACTATTCTGCCATCTGACACCGACAATGGAGCACCATTTCTCCCACTGACACCACTAATGGGGCACTATTCCTCCCTATGATACCAGCAATGGGGCACTATTCCTCCCTATGATACCAGCAATGGGGCACTATTCCTCCCTATGATACCAGCAATGGGGCACTATTCCTCCCTATGATACCAGCAGTGGGGCACTATTCCTCCCTATGATACCAGCAATGGGGCACTATTCCTCCCTATGATACCAGCAATGGGGTACTATTCCTCCCTATGATACCAGCAATGGGGAACTATTCCTCCCTATGATACTAGCAATGGGGCACTATTCCTCCCTATGATACCAGCAATGGGGCACTATTCCTCCCTATGATACCAGCAATGGGGCACTATTCCTCCCTATGATACCAGCAATGGGGTACTATTCCTCCCTATGATACCAGCAATGGGGAACTATTCCTCCCTATGATACCAGCAATGGGGCACTATTCCTCCTTATGATACTAGCAATGGGGCACTATTCCTCCCTATGATACCAGCAATGGGGCACTATTCCTCCCTATGATACCAGCAATGGGGCACTATTCCTCCCTATGATACCAGCAATGGGGCACTATTCCTCCCTATGATACCAGCAATGGGGCACTATTCCTCCCTATGATACCAGCATTGGGGCACTATTCCTCCCCCTAATACCAGATGTTTACTCCCACTGATGCCAGGAAAATTTTCACTCCCGTTGGCCAAAGTCCGGCCCTCCAAGAGCCTGAAGGACAATAAACTGGCCCTTTGTTTAGAATGTTTGGAGACCCCTGCACTATTGCAACCCTAAAGTCACGCGATTTTGCCACAATCTTACCGCAATTTTTTCACCGCCATTTTGATGGGACTTGAAGCAATGCCTGTATATTCTTGAGGTCTATGGACCTCAAGTCACATCAAAAGTGGGACCATAGTAGTACAGGGACTACTTTGAAGTCGCACAGATATGAACGGTACTCATTGGAAATCACGGTGGTACGACTTGTCATGCGACTTTGCAGTCCCAAGTGGCATGACAAGTCGCACTAGTGGAAACCGATCCTTAGGCCCGGTTCACACAGGGGCGGCACGACTTCGGGGGCGACCTCGGCGGCGCGATCTCAAGATGACTTGAGACGCCCGCCGAGGCGATTTGCATAATGACTTCTGTATAGAAGTCAATGCAAGTCGCCCTGCGTCGCCCCCGAAAGTAGTACAGGAACCTTTTTCTAAGTCGGAGCGACTCAGGTCGCTCCTATTAGAACGGGTCCATAGCACAGACCGAGTCGCCTGAGGAGTCGCCCCTATGTGAACCGGGCCTTAGGCCCCTTTCACACTGGGGCGGGCAGGTGCGGTGGCGGTATAGCAGCGCGATTTTCAGCGCTGCTATACCGTCGTTCTTACCGCGGTATGCGGTCGCTAGGGGGGTTAATTTAACCCTCGCTAGCGGCCGAAAAAGGGTTAATACCGCCCGCAAACCGCGGCTATTGCCGCGGTTTGCGGGCGGTATTACCGCGCTGTCCCATTGATTTCAATGGGAGACCGCGGTAAAGGAGCGGTGAACACACCGCTCCTTTACCGCTGTAAAGAAGCGGCTAGCAGGACTTTTGGAGCGGTCCTGCTAGCGCACCGCTTCAGTGTGAAAGCCTTCGGGCTTTCACATTGAAGGCACAGGGCAGGATTTTTTCATGCGGTATAACAGCGCTATTATTAGCGCTAAACCGCATGAAAAACGCCCCAGTGTGAAAGGGGCCTTACCGTGTGTACGAGGCTTAACTAACACCTGCTTTGGAGTAGTGGAAATGAATTGAGGTGAAACAGAACTTGATGAGAAGAGATATGTGTGTGGGGATTTCTGATACAAGTGCATATTGCCTATCTGGGAAATGACAGGCGATATTGCTTGGTAGAAGGAATCTGCACAGTGTGATAAAGGAGGCATTTATGCTTTTTTATTTTTTACATTAGGACTTTTATTGCTCACTATATTACTGGACTCGCTAATTCACAAGTTTTGAAAACGTTATTTATTACATACACATTTATGTATAAATACATATAGAGTTGTTTATAACTTTATGTGCGTTTTTTTTTTTTTTTTTATGGTGGAATTACAGCTCTACTAGCAAGTCATTTTTTTATTGGTTACTTTTTTGGGGAATTTGTATATGGGGTGTATAGTGGTGGCAGTGAAGTGACACATATTTATTTCTATTTTTACTTGCATTTTTCAAGCACATTTTATTTCATAGGGGGGATTTAGTGTGTTCAGCGCTGAGAAGGGTTTGCTTTTAAGAATTCATCTATAACACACAAACTTAACATGGGGCGAACAATCCCAAACAACAAGGGGAAAAAAAAGGTCAGCCAGTCCGGAACAGCAGGGGGCGCACTGCAGTCATTTCCTCCGTGTGTGAGAAGTAGAACATCTGAGGGGTCTGCTCTGTTCTTTTTCAGCATGACTTCCAGTAATTCTGAGCTGAGTGATGTATCTCATTAATAACCCCCTTCGAGCAAGGGGGCCTCCCGGCCCTTTAAAGGGTTTAGGATGCTAGGCAGGGTTTCCGATCATGTGACCGCCGTGAATGGCTGTCACGGTGGTCACATGATCGGAAAAGCTCCTGATCGCAAGTAGCAATTGGGATCTTTCCATTAGCCACCGGTAACTTTGGCGGGAGCGCGCTCTCGGCACAGCTGTATTTACGCTAATTCACGCAAATATGCGTCCGCTCGGCACCAAGGGTTTAATCCTGAAAGAAGATGTTGCCGACTCCCCGCCACCCTTCAACGCTGTGGTCCAGGACGCAGAAGCTGAAGTCATCCCTTGGGGTCATCCATGGAAACACCACCTGTGGGCAATGAAAGGAACTTGTCACTGGCCTTGGTCACCATCTCCACCATCTTAATCCATTTTTCTGTGTTATAACCAACTCTCAGCATTTCGTTTTGAATGGAGCGTCAAAGGGTTAGGCTTTTATTGCTTTCTGGGTGTCCCAGCTGAGGAGATTTAGGTCTCGCTCACAAGGAGTGTACTACAGCGTAAGGCTGTGTTTGCCCACGTGTTCCGTGCATCTTCATGCAGGCAGTTCCATTGATGTCAATTGGGGTGCAGCAGCGGTATGGACACAGCCGCTGCTCCTAGTCTTATATCCATGCGGGTGCGTGTCCCCAAATGTGTTGGAGTCTGGAGATACGCATGGATGTCAAATTGGGAACAGCAGCTGTGTTCATGCAGCCGCTGCATCCCGATATACATCAATTGGACTGCCTGCACGGTAGGGTGCCCACATGTCTCGGATTGCCCGGGACTGTCCCGCAATTGACATGTCTGTCCTGGGTCCCGGGCACATTCATTCCGGGACAATACAATGTCCCGGAATTAAATAGAGGACACAGCCACCCCCTACTAATTAATAACTACATTTCCAGAACTGGTTGCTGGGGCCAGCGCTGCCTGATATCTTGCAACCAGTGACAATTTACTCAGACAGTGAGACCGGGAGCGAGGCCTGCGCCTAGTGCAGCACTGCTGTCCCCACCCACCTCGGCACCTCCTCCTTCTCCGGCACCCAGCGGCAAGCAGCAGGGACTGGAGTGATCTTCGCTCTCCAGATAGTGACGCCACTCCTTTCCTTCTACGCCCATGGCTCATGCAGAGGGAGTGACAGCAGCACTGCATCTGGTGGCAGGCTATGGGTGGCAAGCGGCACTGCATCTGGTGGCAAGTGGCACATTCACCTGACAAATAACCCGCCGCCAAATTCCCCATCAAACCCCGAGACTACATTACCCCCCACCCCCTCATCTTTTTTGGGGTAAGGTGAGAGAGGGGGTGTGTCCCTGAATGGCAGTTTGGAAATGTGGTCACCCTACTGCACGGAATGCTTGTGCTCAGGGCTTTTTTTCTCAGAGAATAGGTGCAGGAACTCCTCCTTTCTAAATCACCCCTTGACTCCGCCCCCTACCCACCTCCAAGCACTGTTTCTTGGTTCCACCTCCTACCCACCTCCCAGTACCACCCCTTTTAGAGAATACAGAAGCAAGTATCCTTTTATAGTGCTAAGTATTTTGTATGGAATTTGTTAATCATAACAAGAAAAGCAGTAAAAATGGATTTAGCAACAATCGCCCCCCAGGTGACAATACACTCCCAACAGCCAGCGACAATAGACCCTCCAGCAGCCAGCAATACTAGACCCCTCTAGCAATGATTGACCCCCTGCAACAAAAGATCCACCCAAGCAACAATACAACCCCCACTGGCAACAGACCTCCACAGCAACAATAACCCCCCCCCCCCCCGCAAAAATAAGTCCCCTCCAGCAACAATAGATTCCCCAGTAGCCAGCATTAATAGGCCCTCCAGCAGCCAGCAACAAAGACCACTTCTTCAACAGTAAATCCCTCCCAGCAACATAAGACTCACCCAGCAACAATAGATCCCCCATCCTCAGCAAATAGATTCCCTCCAGCAACAACAGATTCCCCAGCACCAGCATTAATAGATCCTCCAGCACCCCTTGCAATTGCATATATTCAGTTCTGGAGGTGCCGGACCTGCGTTCCCCCACCTTCCCGCTGAAAAAAAGCCCTGCTTGTGCTCCCTTGTGCTGAAAAACACAGCCTTGCACGGGCATATGCTTTAGTGAAGCCTTACCCTGTTTGTCCTGGTGACACTGACCACCAAAGGAAAAAAAAATGATTAAAATATTTGAGTATTCACTGGAACCAGAGCAGAGGGAAAGTCTTCTGATGGGGACACTTGTTCTGGTGAGAGAGGATTTTCCCTCGCTTTATAGAGCAAGTAGTTGATTTACTAAAAGCTGGAGTGAAAAATCTGGTGCAGCTGTGCATGGTAGCCAATCAGCTTCTGACTTCAGCTTGTTCAATTAAAGTGGATGTAAAGCCACTCTCATCCTTTCTAAACTACTGCCATAGTGCTGATCTATAAGGATATAGATGCCTCCTGCATGTATCCTTATCTGTCAAATGTCTCCCCTCTGTCTGTTATAAGAACTGAAATACTACAGATTCTGTGGGTGGATCTGTTGTCTGGAGCTCGGTGGGTGGAGTCGTGATGTCAGTAGACTTCCCGCCCACCTCTACACTCCCCTTGTCAACATGCATTTTCTCCTGTGTATTCCTTCTGCTATGATCACTAACATCCAGTCAAAATCCAGAAAAGTAACCACATGACTTCAGAAAAGGAGTGGGGGTGGGAATTAAAGCTAATGCACGAGATATGTAAATAACCTGTCACTCAAAGCAAGGGGGCGGAACGGACAAAGGTTTTCTCTGTTTGTCCATTTTATCTCACTGAACAATAAAAGAGGATTGCTCAGACCTGGATTAACTCTTTGTGGCAAGACCTGGCACAAGTGATAGGAAATCTTCTACTCTACATTGTGACAGCAAAAAAAAAAAAAAGAATAATTCGGGTTTACATCCACTTTAAGCTTTGACAAAAAAACAAACAAAAAAACACGGAAGCTGATTGGTTTCTATGTAGAGCTGCCCCAGATTTTGCACTTTCCAGTTTTAGTAAATCTACCCCATAGTCTCTCATTTGCTGTTGTGTCTCAGGACAGAAAGTGATAGGAAATATTATGCAAAAATCTTTATGAACCAATGTAACTATGTTGGTTACAAATGACTAAACGTGAATGGCAATCTGTATTGTTATTTAAAACATTGCAATAAAAATGTATTGTTGAAATAAGTTGAATATTAGGGTGGATTTCCCAGAATTGTGAAAAAAGCCAAGAATTTCTAGTGAAAAAACACCTCTGCATAATAAATAATTTTTTGAAAGAGGCAAAAAAAAGAGAAAGTGATAGGAAAAATCCCCAAATAGGATGGACGTGGCAGAGGTTTTATCCATTCCCTACTCTATATAAAAAAAAATTCCTTGGATATACTTAAATAACAGGATGGATTTTTGTACTTAGTCCACATTGCATTGTTGCTCCATCTGTTCCCTCAATAGGAGATCATCCAGATCATCCAGGTGTCCTACAATGGGAATACCCAGGGAGCGTAATAAAGCCTCGTACACACGGTCGGACTTCCATCTGGCTTTTCTGTGGATTTTTGTCCGAACGGAGTTGGCCGGGCATACCCATAGCATACACACCCTTGGTCAACTTCTGCTATTGTTGGTTGATTTTAACATTTGTTTTGTCCATCGGACAGAAGTCCGATGGTTTTCTGTACACACGGTCGGACTTTGCTCCATCGGACTTTTGTTGGCCAAAAGTTTGTCCGTTTGCAGACCCAACTTTTGTCCGATGAAAACCAAAAAAGTTTGTCCGATGGAGCGTACACACAGTCGGATTTTTGGCCAAACTTGCTCAAAATGAAGTTTGTTGGCAAAAAGTCTGACCATGTGTACGGGGCTTAAAGTGGTTGTAAACCCACTTTGTAAACAAACACCTACAGGTAAGCCTAGATTAAGGCTTAGCTGTAGGTGCAAGAAATATCTCCTTAACCTACACGGTTAAGGAGATATTTGCATTTAAAAGCGGCGACGCTGACGTCACGCGCATGCGCATGGGGTTAATCCCATTCACAAATTCGAATAGGTCGCAGCATTCGACGACGTAGCCGAATTCGACGGCTCATGCGCGCATGCGCGGAGTCACGTCTTCGCCGCTCCGGCCAATCACAGCGCCGAAGCGGCGCTGTGATTGGCTGGAGCGGCGATACCCAGAAGTAACCTTCCGGCTATCGCCGCAGAGATGGCTGCGGCTGAAGAGGGAGACGGGGACGGCTTCGGGGGCCCCGATCTAAGGTAAGTGATGCATAATGAGCTATTATGCTAGTCATATTAGCTCATTATGCCTTTCTCTTACAGGTAGTTTAAAAAAAAAAAAAAAAATGTATAAGGGTTTACAACCACTTTAAGAGTAGCACGGGTTCCATTACCTTGGTGAACACTTTGGGTGCAGAAAACAGACCAAAGGCATTTCAAACAAAAAAGATTTCCGCCTATTTACTCATTTGGGAAATAAGATGGACAATCTTGGCTAATTCCTCAACACAATAGTGTAGGCCTGTATGTGAAAGCTCTAAGAGATTCAGATAGCTGCATATGGAGCACCCACCTCAGCATCATGTAGATGAAGTCTTGATTAAAACGGAAAAAAAATCTCGAAAAAATGTGAAAATTACTAGTAAAAATGGTAAAACTTTCTTAACCACGCGCTATAGCTGAATGACAGTTACAGCTCGGCCAAAAAGTAGTTCTGTCACGCCGTCATATGGTGGCGTCTCGTGATCGTGCTCACTTCGTGGCGCGGGTGGCCCGCTCTGTGATAGACCACAGATTGAGGTAAAGAGACAATCGTGGGCTCTTTACCACATGATCAGCTGTGTCCAATCCCAGCTGATCATGGATGTAAATAGAAGCTGGTTATCGGCACTCCATTGCTCATGCTGACAGTGTGAGGAGAGGGGAAGAGTGATGATAACCAGCTTCTCTAAAAGGGACACGTACACTGATAATCAGGGCACTGATTATCAGTGCAATCCCAATAATGCCCACCAGTGCTGCCAATCTGTGCCCACACGTATTGCCTCCTCATTAGGGATGAGCCCGATGTTCGAGTCGAGCGTAAGTTTGGGGTGTTCGCGGCAAATTCGAAAGCTGTGGAATACCCATCAAAAGTGCTAATTTTAAAGGCTAATATGCAAGTTATTGTCCTAAAAAGTGTTTGGGGACCGGGGTCCTGCCCCAGGGGACATGTATCAATGCAAAAAAAAGTTTTAAAAACTAAAGTTTTTTCGGGAGCTGTGATTTTAATAATGCTTAAAGTGAAACAATAAAAGTGAAATATTCCTTTAAATTTCGTACCTGGGGGGGGGGAAACATGCGCCACTTTACAGGCATACTATACACCCCCCAGGTACGAAATTTAAAGGAATATTTCACTTTTTTTGTTTCACTTTATTAAAATTACAGTTTCCGAAAAAACTGCAGTTTTTAAAACTTTTTTTTGCATTGCAGCCTCATCAGTGCTGCCTCATCAGTGTTACCTATCAGTGCTGCCTCACCAGTGTTACCTATTAGTGCTGCCTCATCAGTGTTACCTATCAGTGCTGCCTCATCAGTGTTATCTATCAGTGCTGCCTCATCAGTGTTACCTATCAGAGCTCATCAGTGTCACCTATCAGTGCCGCCTCATCAGTGTTACCTATCAGTGCCGCCTCATCAGTGTTACCTATCAGTGCTGCCTCATCAGTGTTACCTATCAGTGCCGCCTCATCAGTGTTACCTATCAGTGCTGCCTCATCAGTGTTACCTATCAGTGCTGCCTCATCAGTGTTACCTATCAGTGCCGCCTCATCAGTGTTACCATAGGCGTGCGCACAGGGTGTGCCTGGTGTGCCTGGGCACACCCTAATTCCCTTGTGCACATTAGCATTATCGCTCTAAGTAGCAGTGGGGAAATGGGAAAGATTTCCGTTTTACCCGTTCTGTCATAAGAGACGTGCTTACGCACTTCTCTTTCACTGTGATGGCAGGGAGGTGAATGTGCCAGGGCCATATATACAGTATATAGACACACACACGTGTGTTTGAGCTTTGGGGTGCACACCCTAATGCAATAGGCTGCGCACACCTATGAGTGTTACCTATCAGAGCTCATCAGTGTTACCTATCAGTGCTGCCTCATCAGTGTTACCTATTAGTCCTGCCTAATCAGTGTTACCTATCAGAGCTCATCAGCGTCACCTATCAGTGCCCATCAGTGCAGCCTCATCAGTGTCACCTATCAGTGCCGCCTCATCAGTGTAACCTATCAGTGCTGCCTCATCAGTGTAACCTATCAGTGCTGCCTCATCAGTGCAGCCTCCTCAGCGCACATCAGTGAAGGAGAAACAATAACATATAACAAACTTTTAAAAAGTTTTTGGGGGGTGTTTTTTTTTTTTTTATTTATTTGGGGTATTTATTCATTTATTTAGCAAAAAATAAAAAACACAGTAGCGATTAAATATCACCAAAAGAAAGCTCTATTTGTGTGAAAAAAATGATAAAAATTTTGTTTGGGTACAGTGTTGCATGACCGCGCAATTGTCATTCAAAGTATGAAAGTTGGCCTGGGCAGGAAGGGGGTAACAGTGCCCAGTTGGCAAGTGGTTAATAAAGATGTTGATCCTCCTAGGATACCAGTAAAAAACAGAAGCAGTGTCTAATTCCTCCTGAAGGTGGCAGTATAAAGCTCTTCTAAACGCTCTTCTGGCAGGAGAAAATCAGCTGCAAAAACAATCCAAGCCACGTTTGTTCAAACGCATTTAGGGGCACCAAGAGCTTGGACGTTTATTCATTTAATTTGCCAAAATATAAATTTATTCTGGCCATTGAAATGAAAAAATAACACAAATACGCCTGGCGTTATCGGACGTCTACCCGCTTTTCGGCGCATTAGGAATTTTTCTTGAATAAGGAAGTGATGGGTTTTTTTTCTGCCTCTAGACTCCTGTAAATGCCTATAGTGTGCACAGACACATACGTTTACATGGAGGGGAGTTTAGAGGCAGCAAAAAAAAAAGAAGCTGTGTGCATGAGGCCTAACCCAGTTGTCTCTGAATAATTATTTTCTGAACAGGAGGCCCGCCGCTGCTTCCCTACACCACTCTGCATATCGAGAAGGGGAGAAGGGGGCGGGGGAACTTCTGGAGGACATGATGGTAGTGCTGAGGGGGTATAATGGTGGCACTAGAGTGACATGGTGGTACTGTGAGTACTGTACTTACTAATACTATAACAAAGAGCAGAATATAATTGGGAGCAATATAATGAAGTTACTATAATGGGGGGGCTCATTGACTACCAATGTACAAAGGGGTGTTACTGGGGCTTCACACTGGCCACCAATATAATAAGGGATGTTACTGGGGCTCCACACTGGCCACCAATGTAAGAAGGGATGTTATTGGGACCCCACACTGACCACCAATGTAAGAAGGGATGTTACTGGGGCTCCACACTGACCACCAATGTAAGAAGGGATGCTACTGGGGCTCCACACTCGCCGCCAATGTAAAAAGGGATGTTACTGAGACCATACACTGGCCACCAATGTAAGAAGGGATGTTACTGGGACCCCACACTGACCACCAATGTAAGAAGGGATGTTACTAAGAACCTTACACTGGCTACCAATGTAAAAAGGGATGTTACTGAGACCTTACACTAGCCAGTAGCCCCTAGGCTTGTGCAATTCGTTTCGTAACGAATCGAAATTCGTCCGAATTTAGCAACTTTCGGACATTCGGAAGCATTCGAATTTCCGAACAAAGCAATTACGAATAAAACCGAATCCGAAATAAATTATACCGCAAATAGCGAATGCCCGAATGTCTTCGGCATAATTTGTTATGAAAAAAGTTACGAATGTACGAATCCATTCGAAGCACAATAACACTCTGCTCTGCTCTCTGCTTCTCCCTCACCGTGCTGAACTCCCTCTCACAATGGTGTACAGGGGCGGAGGCTATAGCCGCATGTAAAAAACCAAAGTAAAATACGAGATTTCGAATCGTTACAAATAACCGCGATGTATTTAGAAAAGTACAAATCCATTCGAAGCACATTAGGCATAATAGTCAGCGTCGTTGTGAGAGAGACACGGAAAATTACGAATCAACGAACCCAAAAAAAGTTACGAAAGTAGGAGTTGTGTCCAGAATCAACAAAAAACAACGTACCCTACCGAAAGTACGAATTATAAATCAACTAAAAATAAGGCTTACATTAATACGAATCATTCCGATTCAACTAAAAATGTTGCTTGCGAAAATACGAATTAGTCCGAACACGAAAAATCCCGTCTATCAAAACTACGAACGATTACAAATCAACAGGACCGAAAAGAAACAAACCGAAACTAAACAAATTTTTCCGTTGTGCGCAAGTCTACTAGCCACCAATGTAAGAAGGGATGTTACTGGGGCTCCACACTGGCCACCAATTTAAGAAGGGATGTTATTGAGAACTTTTACTGGCTATCAATGTAAGAAGGGATGTTACTGAGACCTTACACTGGCCACCAATGTAAGAAGGGATGTTACTGAGACCTTACAATGGCCACCAATGTAAGAAGGGATGTTACTGAGATCTTACACTGGCCACCAATGTAAGAAGGGATGTTACTTGGGCTCCACACTGGTCTCCAATGTAAGAAGAGATGTTACTGAGACATTACACTGGCCACCAATGTAAGAAGGGATGTTACTGAGACCTTACACTGGCCACCAATGTAAGAAGGGATGTTACTGGGGCTCCACACTGGCCACCAATGTAAGAAGGGATGTTATTGGGACCCCACACTGACCACCAATGTAAGAAGGGATGTTATTGGGACCCCACACTGACCACCAATGTAAGGAGGGATGTTACTGGGGCTCCACACTGGCAACCAATGTAAGAAGGGATGCTACTGGGGCTCCACACTCGCCACCAATGTAAAAAGGGATGTTACTGAGACCGTACACTGGCCACCAATGTAAGAAGGGATGTTACTGGGACCCCACACTGACCACCAATGTAATAAGGGATGTTCCTAAGAACCTTACACTGGCCATCAATGTAAGAAGGGATGTTACTGAGACCTTACACTGGCTACCAATGTAAAAAGGGATGTTACTGAGACCTTACACTAGCCACCAATGTAAGAAGGGATGTTACTGGGGCTCCACACTGGCCACCAATTTAAGAAGGGATGTTATTGAGAACTTTCACTGGCTATCAATGTAAGAAGGGATGTTACTGAGACCTTACACTGGCCACCAATGTAAGAAGGGATGTTACTGAGACCTTACAATGGCCACCAATGTAAGAAGGGATGTTATTGAGACCTTACACTGGCCACCAATGTAAGAAGGGATGTTATTGAGACCTTACACTGGCCACCAATGTAAGAAGGGATGTTACTGAGATCTTACACTGGCCACCAATGTAAGAAGGGATGTTACTTGGGCTCCACACTGGTCACCAATGTAAGAAGAGATGTTACTGAGACCTTACACTGGCCACCAATGTAAGAAGGGATGTTACTGAGACCTTACACTGGCCACCAATGTAAGAAGGGATGTTACTTGGGCTCCACACTGGCCACCAATGTAAGAAGCAAGTGATGTTTTTTTTATGCCTCTAGACTCCTGTAAATGCACAGACACAGGTTTACATGGAGGGGAGTTTAGAGGCAAAAATAAAAAGCTGTGTGCATAAGGCCTAACTCAGTTGTCTCTGAATAATGAATTCCTGAACAGGAGGCAAGCCGCTGCCTCCCTACACCACTCTGCATATCGAGAAGGGGGAAGGGGAACTTCTGGAGGACATGATGGTAGTGCTGAGGGGGTATAATGGTGGCACTAGAGTGACATGGTGGTACTGTGAGTACTGTACTTACTAATACTATAACAAAGAGCAGAATATAATTGGGAGCAATATAATGAAGTTACTATAATGGGGAGCTCATTGACTACCAATGTACAAAGGGGTTTTACTTGGGCTCCACACTGGCCACCGATGTAAGAAGGGATGTTACTGGGGCTCCACACTGGCCACCAATGTAAGAAAATATGTTACTAAGACCTTACACTAGCCACCAATGTAAGAAGGGATGTTACTGAGACCTTACACTGGCCACCAATGTAAGAAAGGATGTTACTGAGACCTTACACTGGCCACCAATGTAAGAAAGGATGTTACTTGGGCTCCACACTGGTCACTAATGTAAGAAGGGATGTTACTGAGACCTTACACTGGCCACCAATGTAAGAAGGGATGTTACTGAGACCTTACACTGGCCACCAATGTAAGAAGGGATGTTACTTGGGCTCCACACTGGCCACCAATGTAAGAAGGGATGTTACTAAGACCCCACACTGACCACCAATGTAAGACGAGGATGTTACTGGGGCCCCACACTGACCACCAATGTAAGAATGGATGTTACTGGGGCACCACACTGGCCACCAATGTAAGAAAATATTTTACTAAGACCTTACACTAGCCACCAATGTAAGAAGTGATGTTACTGAGACCTTACACTGGCCAACAATGTAAGAAGGGATGTTACTGAGACCTTACACTGGCCACCAATGTAAGAAAGGATGTTACTGAGACCTTACACTGGCCACCACTGTAAGAAGGGATGTTACTGGGATCTTACACTGGCCACCAATGTAAGAAGGGATGTTACTGAGACCTTACACTAGCCACCAATGTAAGAAGGGATGTTACTGGGGCTCCACACTGGCCACCAATTTAAGAAGGGATGTTACTGAGACCCCACACTGACCACCAATGTAAGAAGGGATGTTACTGGGGCCCCACACCGACCACCAATGTAAGAAGGAATGTTACTGAGATCCCACACTGACCACCAATGTAAGAAAATATGTTACTAAGACCTTACACTAGCCACCAATGTAAGAAGTGATGTTACTGAGACCTTACACTGGCCAACAATGTAAGAAGGGATGTTACTGAGACCTTACACTGGCCACCAATGTAAGAAAGGATGTTACTGAGACCTTACACTGGCCACCACTGTAAGAAGGGATGTTACTGGGATCTTACACTGGCCACCAATGTAAGAAGGGATGTTACTGAGACCTTACACTGGCCACCAATGTAAGAAAGGATGTTACTGAGACCTTACACTGGCCACCAATATAAGAAGGGATGTTATTGAGACCTTACACTGGCCACCAATGTAAGAAGGGATGTTACTGAGATCTTACACTGGCCACCAATGTAAGAAAGGATGTTACTGAGACCTTACACTGGCCACCAATGTAAGAAAGGAAATGTAAGAAAGGATGTTACTGAGACCTTACACTAGCCACCAATGTAAGAAGGGATGTTACTGAGACCTTACACTGGCCACCAATGTAAGAAGGAATGTTAAAGAGATCTTACACTGGCCACCAATGTAAAAAAGGATGTTACTGAGACCTTACACTGGCCACCAATGTAAGAAAGGATGTTACTGAGACCTTACACTGACCACCAATGTAAGAAGGGATGTTACTGAGACCTTACACTGGCCACCAATGTAAGAAGGGATGTTACTGGGGCTCCACACTGGCCACCAATTTAAGAAGGGATGTTACTGAGACCCCACACTGACCACCAATGTAAGAAGGGATGTTACTGGGGCCCCACACCGACCACCAATGTAAGAAGGAATGTTACTGAGATCCCACACTGACCATCAATGTAAGAAGGGATGTTACTGGGATCCCACACTGACCACCAATGTAAGAAGGGATGTTACTGGGACCCCACACTGACCACCAATGTAAGAAGAGATGTTAATGGGACCCCAGACTGATCACCAACATAAGAAGGGATGTTATTGGGAGCCCACGCTGACAACCAATGTAAGAATAGCATTACTTGGGTGGTGGGCACACTGACCATCAATGCATAAATTACCTTATCACCCTACCACTGCTCTGACCACACCCACATTGACTTGGGCATTCCCCTTTAAAATGTTGACCAAATCCCAACGTCCCCCACCCTTTCCCATGATCTTTGGTTTCTTCTATGTTTTTAAAGGATATCTCCACCTCTCTGTGGTTGCCTACCCTTGTGTCTATACACAAGTTTGCCCCTTCCTATCAATGTGCCCAATGAAGAAAAGGGGGTGGGTTAATTTAAAAACTTTCTAAATTAAGTGAGATATTTCCAGTATTTCATTACGGAGCACCATGTGATGTGGGGGGCTGCAAGAACGGTAGAGTATCTGAATATGTGAAGGCACCTTGGGGTTCCTTGATTTATCTTATATCCTGGTACAAATTCACTTTACAGGAAACCTAGAACAAGCCAGGGACAGTTGAAGGCTCCATGCTTGATCTGCATACTTGTTTCAGATCTGCAATTCGGAAAGCACTGGACCCAAAGGTTTGGAATGACAGCCAGGCAAGGCAACTCTGATTTTCAGAAGGAGCTAACCAATGACAGCTTAAATTGAATTGATCCTGAAACGAAAATTTTATGTAGAGTACTTCTTTAGGGTCACCATACCTACCTAATCTATCTAATCAATCTGTATCCAATCAGGCAGGACCTTGCACTGTTTGGTTGAAATTGTTCAATTAGATTATAATGTGTGTGGTGAGTTTAAGGGAATCTGTTAGGATGGACATTTGAAGGTTGCAGTCTAGGCTTCAATCCAGTACTGACAGCTGCCCCTATAAACGGCGCCAGTACAGAAGCAGGAGATGTGCACCTTGCAGGGATCCTCATCTGGACCCACAATAGCCAGCCTAGCAGGTTATCTTTAAGGTATATGACCTTTTGAAGTCAGCTACGGTCAGTGTGAAAAGATTGGACTGTCCTACAAACCAGTGTTTCTCAACTCCAGTCCTCCAGGCGCCCCAACAGGTCATGTTTTCAGTATTTCTCTCAGATGAAACGGCTGTGGTAATTACTCAGGCAGTGATACTGATCAAATCACCTGTGCAAAATAATGGAAATCCTGAAAACATGACCTGTTGGGGCGCCTTGAGGACTGGAGTTGAGAAACACTGCTACAGACCAATGAGGATGCTCTTACCCCGCTTGTGGAGTTTTGTGGAGATAAGTCCAGGAAGGGGCTGTCCTGCCTTCTACTCTGACACATCTCGAAGAAATCAGCAAAACTTTCCTGGTGGGGTTCCATACTGGTCAACTCTATGCGCATTTCTTCCTTCACCTCCAACTCTGGGACGCTGCGGCTTCCCCATGTCATGGATTTCAACCTGTGAGTGAAAAGAGTGAAATTAATGTTTTGATATTCTGAATGACGAACCTACTTTAACCTTGAAAATACTACCTGTATCTCTGAGCTGTACTACATGTTTTGATATTGTGAAAAAACTGGAATGTAACCTGTATTTTCTTCATGTTTCACATTTGAAAAGTTAATAAAAACTATTGGTTTAAAAAAAAAAAAAAAAAGTAGGGTGGCATAAGATGGCAAGTGTGAGCTTGGAACAGTTCATAAATGTTCACAGATGTGCATCCAATGTCTCAATCTACGTTATATATTATATTATATATACAATATACATATATACAGGCAGTCCCCGAGTTACGAACGACTCCTACTTATGAACGGACCTCAGTGCCGGCTGCTTGTGCTCCCTGCTGGTCCTAGATACCTCCGAGCAGCTATCTTGCAGCGCCGGACACACCCCACACTGCAGTACTACATGTACTGCATGGCCAGAAGAGCTCCAGATAACAACTGCATGCCCAGAAGCGCCCGGAACATCCCACATCCCCACACAGGCTGAAGTTACACTTAAAAATACACTGTTCCGACTTACACACAAATTCCACTTAAAGTGGATATAAACCCAAATGTATTTATTTTTTTATTTTTTGCTGTCTCAATGTAGTGTATAAGATTTCCTATCATTTGTGCCAGTTCTTGCCACAAAGAGTTAATCCAGCTCTGAGCAATCCTCTTTTATTGTTCAGTGAGATAAAACGGACAAACAGAGAAACACCTTTGTCCGTTCCGCCCCCTTGCTTTGAGTGACAGGTTATTTACATATCTCCTGCACTAGCTTTAGACAGGCATTATTTTTTAATTCCCACCCCCTACTCCTTTTCTGAAGTCATGTGGTTACTTTTCTGGATTTTGACTGGATGTTAGTGATTATAGCAGAAGGAAAACACAGGAGAAAATGCATGTTGACAAGGGGAGTGTAGAGGTGGGCGGGGAGTCTACTGACATCACGACTCCACCCACCGAGCTCCAGACAACAGATCCACCCACAGAATCTGCAGTTTTTCAGTTCTTATAACAGACAGAGGGGAGACATTTGACAGATAAGGAAACATGCAGGAGGCATCTATATCCTTATAGATCAGCACTATGGCAGTAGTTTAGAAAGGATGAGAGTGGATTAACATCCACTTTAAGAACAAACCTACAGTCCCTATTGTGTTCATAACTCGGGGACTGCCTGTGTGTGTGTGTGTGTGTGTATATATATATATATATATATATATATATATATATATAGTGACCAGGGGAGGGCTGGCGGCCTTAGGCCTGGGGGGCAAGTCCAGTCAAGTGGCCCATTGAACCGCCGAATCAGCTCACCATCCATGGCCCACCTGGTTTTTCAATGCAGCCTCACCAGTGCCCATCAGTGCAGCCAACTCCAGTGCCCATCAATGCAGCCTGATCACTGGGGAAGGTTACATGGGGTATATGGGGGAGAGATGGGGGGTCAGCTAGGGGTGTCAGGGTCTCTCACCTCAGCGATCTCAGCTCAGCAGGTACTTGCATGCCATGGACTCCTTGGGGGGTAACGCTCCTGATCCTGGGGTCAAGTTGCTGCCAGCGCCCAGCCCTGCGTCCCGACTCCCTGGCACGCCCTGCCTCTGCCTGCTTCCAAGAATCTGGTCCCAGGGAGTTGTAGTTTCCTCTGTGCTGCTGTGTTTTCCACCCACCAGAGGCTTGAGTGCGGACTACAACTCCCGGAATGCAACAGCTAGTGGTCGGCCACCATAGCCATGCCCCCGGCCCGACTTCCTAGACCAGAATAAAAAAGAAAATGGTAGCGGGCAGCGGCTGCCGGCCATTTTGAACATAAGTTAGGGTGGCCTGGGAGGCAATTGCCACCCTGCCCCCTGGCCCAGCCCTCCCCTGATGGTGACAGTGTAAAGCCCTGCAACTGTGTAAAAGTAGGGAAAAGAGACACAGGGTTTGCGGTGCTCTGGAGGATCAGTTGTGAGTGGAGAAAACTCTCTCTCTCTCTCTCTCTCTCTCTCTCTCCAAAGCTTTTAGAAATCAAAGTGTTATGCCTTGTACACACGGTCGGAATTTACGATGAAAAAATGTAGACGGAATTTTTTCATCGGATATTCCGACCGTGTGTGTGCCCCATCGGACGTTTTCCCTTGGAAATTCCGACGGAGTTAGAAAGTGAACATGTTCTCTTTTTTTCAGACGAAAAAAATCGGAAATTCCGTCCGTCTGTATGGAACTCCGACAGAGAAAAAAACACACATGCTCAGAATCAAGTCGACGCATGCTCGGAAGCATTGAACTTCATTTTTCTCAGCTTGTCGTAGTTTTGTACGTCAACGCGTTCTTGACGGTCAGAATTTGGTGTGACGGTGTGTATGTGTCATGACCTTGCAGTAATACTTTCATGACCTGTCTGTCTCTTACCTGGTCTGTGTATCAGCCTTAGGCAGTGGCGTATCCAGGGTATGGCACTCCATGGCAAGTGCCATGGGCACCCTGGGGGGGGGGGGGGGCGGCAAAATAAAATAAACAAAAAAAAAAATCCCTCCCGCACCTGTCCTCCTGCGGGCCGCCTTCCGCACTATAGCCCCCGTCTGCGGCATGGCACTTCACTTGTAAGTACTCTGGGCTGGATGGCAGTGTGTAGGAGACAGAGTGACAGGCGTGGACGCCCCCATGCTTGTAGATGAGTGGGACCGTCCACTGCATCTCCAGACCGTCATTCGGCTAACTGGCGGAGGCGGAGCTTTCCTCCTCTGCACTATCTTCTCCCCGAGCGCGAGCGGGTCGGTGACGTCACGTGAGGTGAGGTCGCCGTCGCTGAGGAGGAGAACAGAACCTGAACTGACAAGTTGGTTTAGACAAATTGGACTCTGGAACCCGAACCCCCAAGCCAGGCAGCAACTGCAGCAGGTACTATAGTCACAAGTCAGTCACAGTGTAATTTGTGAATAAAGCATTTTTTTTATTAGAAAAAAGTTTTCACTGTGCATATAATGACCCCATGTATGAATCTCTGTCTCTGACATAAATAAGATGAGCAATGTCTCCTTCATATGGGTAACTTAACCCTTTACTAAAAGTAAACTGCAAGTCAGTGTTAATGATGTGTGCCAGGCCAGCCCTAATGCCAAGCAGCCAATCAAGTATACTGTAGTGCCTGCTTGCTCAATATGGATTAAATAAATTGTAATTATGCATAGCCATAGTTATCATAAATAAAGTGATTTGTGCAAGTAGTACCTGCTGTTGCACAAATCACTTTATTTATGATATCTATGGCTATGCATAATTACAATTTATTTATTCCATATTGAGCAATCACTATATTTGATTGGCTGCTTGCTTCTGTTTGGGCCTGTGCCTGGCACATGATGACTTAGGCTATTTTCACACTGGGGCGTTGCGCCCTCGGCGGTAAAGCACTGTCGCTAGCGGGACGCCTCAAAAATGCGGCTGCCAGGACTTTTTTGAACGTCCTGCCAGCGCACCGCTAGCGGCCCAAAAAGGGTTAAAACCACCCGCAAAGCGCTACTGCAGCGGCGCTTTGCTGGCGGTTCGGCGGCGCTGCCCATTGATTTTAATGGGCAGGGGCGCTTTAGAAGCAGTGTGTACACCGTTCCTACAGCGCCTCAAAGATGCGGCTAGCAGGACTTTTTTGAGCGTCCTGCCAGCGCACTGCTCCAGTGTGAAACCCCTTGGGCTTTCACATTGGAGTGAGAAAAGAGGCTCTTTCAGGGCGCTTTGCAGGTGCAATTTTGTAGCGCTGTAGCACCTGCAAAGCACCTCAGTGTGAAAGCAGCCTAAGACCCCTTTCTCACTGAGGCGCTTTGCAGTCGCTATAACGCTAAAAAATAGCACCTGCAAAGCGCCTTGAAAGAGTGGCTCCATTCACTCCAGTGTGAAAGCCCCGACGGCTTTCACACTGGAGCGGTGCGCTAGCAGGACATTAAAAAATGTCCTGCAAGCAGCATCTTTGAGACGCTGTAGGAGTGGCTCCTAAAGCGCCCCTGCCCATTGAAATCAAAGCGGCGCTTTGCGGGCGTTTTTTTTAACCTTTTCTCGGCCGCTAGCAGGGGTTAAAAGAGCCCCGCTAGCGGCTGAATAGTGCCGCGAAAACAACGGTAAACGACGCCCCCCCACCGCCCCAGTGTAAAAGAGGCCTTAAAGTCAACATCATGTGCGATTGTGCGTGTGTGCTAAGCAGACAGGGCCGCTGGTTATCCTACTCCCTCTCTCCCTCTGTACAGTGTCAGAGGCGCTGGCGCAGCAGTGGCGGAGGACTGTATCCATTATGAGGAAACATCCCCTGCAGCGCTGCGTGTCCCTGATCATCACAGTGCCACTGCCAGTGAGTGTGACCTGTCTGTGTACCACTGCGTGCAGTCACTGTCTCTGATGTTCCGTTCCACCCTGCCCTTCTGCCCAGTGCTGTGCCCGTACATCTCATGATCCGCCCCCATGGAGGCCGCTCTCTGTCTCTCTCCCTCCTGCTAAGTGCCCATACATCGCACGATTCCTCCGCATTTATGGGTGCTGATGTTACTGCATTTATGGGTGCTGATGTTACTGCATTTATGGGTGCTGCTAAGGCCGCATTTATGGGTGCTGCTAAGGCCGCATTTATGGGTGCTGATGTTACTACATTTATGGGTGCTGATATTACTGCAATTATGGGTGCTGATGTTACTACATTTATGGGTGCTGATATTACTGCAATTATGGGTGCTGGTAAGGCTGCATTTATGGGTGCTGGTAAGGCTGCATTTTTGGGTGCTGGTAAGGCTGCATTTATGGGTGCTGGTAAGGCCGCAATTATGGGTGCTGGTAAGGCCGCAATTATGGGTGCTGATATTACTGCATTTCTGGGTGCGGGTAAGGCCGCATTTATGGGTGCTGATGTTATTGCATTCATGGGTGCTGCTAAGGCCGCATTTATGGATGCTGCTAAGGCCGCATTTATGGGTGCTGATGTTACTGCATTTATGGGTGCTGGTAAGGCCGCATTTATGGGTGCTGATGTTATTGCATTTATGGGTGCTGATGTTACTGCATTTATGGGTGCTGCTAAAGCCGCATTTATGGGTGTTGCTAAGGCCGCATTTATGGGTGCTGATGTTACTGCATTTATGGGTGCTGATATTACTGCATTTATGGGTGCTGATATTACCACTTTTATGGGTGCTGATATTACTGCAATTATGGGTGCTGATGTTACTGCATTTATGGGTGCTGATATTACTGCAATTATGGGTGCTGGTAAGGACGCATTTATGATTTGACAAGGGCACAGTTTCAGTGCTTGCCATAGGCGCCATTTTCACTAGATACGCCTCTGGCCTTAGGGCTTGCTCTCTCACACCTGCATGGTTAAGTAATCTTCCCTCAGTGTGGCTCCACCCTAGCCTCAACAGGAACCACTATTTAACACTGTGTTCTCCAAGCCTGCCTTGCCATGCAATATTGTGTGTTTGGTTTCCTGTTTCCTGCTTGCCGCGTGCTCTATGTTTGTCTCTGTTACCGATCTTAGCATGTTCCCGACCATCCCCGCCTGCTTGTGACCCTGACCTTTGGCACGTTTCTCGACCATCCCTGCCTGCTTGTGACCCTTGACCTTTGGCTTGTTCTCTGTTTATCCTTGTCTGCTAGTCGCCCTGACCTGTAGCTTCCTCCTATAGCCTACCGTGAGCGTGAGCTGGGAGCCCCTGGGGGCCGCGACCTGGAGTCAGCTGCAGCGTAGTCCATCCTCACCACTAGAGGCTCTGGTGAACACCTGCTGGCTCTTAGACTCCGAGCCCTGGGGAATCTTATGTTCTATCCCTGTGGGATCCGTGTTGGTGCCCCAGTGGACCTGCCTTCCTGTACCACCCAGGGTTCCATCCGCAGCAGTCAGCCGTAGGGTCCACTATCATAGTGGTGCACCCCTGACCCCAACGGTGTGCATCTGTCACCTGGCCTCAGGTGACCTGAGAGTATGCAAGACAGCTTGAACGGAATTCCGTCGGAAAAATCCGTCGCAGTTTATCCCGACGGAAAATCCGATCGTGTGTACAAGGCATTAGTAGTTTATTTTTTATCAGTTAACTAAATAGAAAGTAAATGAACAGAAGAGAAATCCAAATATAATCAATATTTGGTGTGACCACCCTTTGCCTTCAATTCTTCTAGGTAGACTTGCACACAGTTTTTGAAGGAACTCAGCAGGTAGGTTGTTCCAAACATCTTGTAGAACTAAGCACAGATTTTCTGTGGATGTCGGCTGCCTCAGATCCTTCTGTTTCTTCATGTAATCCCAAACAGACTCCATGATATTAAGATCATGGCTCTGTGAGGGCCAAACCATCACTTCCAGGACTACTTGTTTTTAATGACATTGGCTGTATGTTTGGGGTCATTGTTCTGCTGAAGAATAAATTTGGGGCCAATCACACACCTCCCTGATGGTCTGGAATGATGGATAAGTATCTGCCTATATTTCTCAGCATTGAGGACACCATTGATCCTGACCAAATCTCCAACTCCATTTGCAGAAATGCGGCCCCAAACTTGCAGGGAACCTCCACCATGCTTCACAGTTGGCTGCAGACACTCATTATTGTACCGCTCTCCAGCCCTTCACCAACAAACTGCCTCCTGCTACAGCCAAATATTTCACATTTTGACTCCTCAGTCCAGAGCACCTGTTGCCATTTTCTGCACCCCAGTTCCTATGTTTTCCTACATAGTTGAGTCACTTAGCCTTGTTTCCACGTCGGAGGTATGATGGCTTTTTGGCTGTAATTCTTCCATGAAGACCACTTATGGACAGACTTCTTGACATGTAGATGGGTATGCCTGGATCCCATTGGTTTCTTCCAGTTCTGTGCTGATGGCACTGCTGGACATCTTCCGATTTGGAACGGAAGTAAGCATGATGTGTCTTTCATCTGCTGCATTAAGTTTCCTTGGCCAACCAATGCATCTACGCTCCTCAACATTGCCCGATAAATGGTGTCCTCAATGCTAAGAAATACGGGCAGATACTTATCCTTCATGCCAGACCATCAGGGAGGTGTGTGATTGGCCCCAAATTTATTCAGCATGAGGACAATGACCCCAAACATGCAGGCTGTCATGGATATGCATTAATGTCTGTCTGCCATCTTACCTTCCTCCTCATGTGTTCATCTAGAGACCAGACCTCCTTCATCTGGCTTCCTTTATAATCTCCTCCCAGCCTGACTCCACCCCAGGCCCTATCACTGAACACTATATTAACCTGTGCACTGCAAGCCTGCTTGGCTGATCAACGTGTTTGTTAGGCATTGTGTGTTTGGGTTCCTGCCTGCCGTGTGCTACGTCTGTCTCTCTGTTACGTTATTGGCTTGTCCCCGACCATCCCTGTCTGCTCGTGACCCTTGACCTTCGGCTCGTTCTTCGTTATCCTTGTCTGCTTGTGGCCCCTGACCTTCGGCTTGTTATTCGGTTCTCTCTATCGTGTGCTGCTGCTTCCCCTTATCCTACGGGGCGTGAGCTAGGAAACTCCAGGGGCCGCGACCTGGTCCCAGCCTGCAGCGTAACATCCTCACCACTAGAGGCCCTGGAGAAGACCAGCTGGGTCTTAGACTCCGCGCCCTGGGGAATCTTGGCTCTCGCTTCCGTTGGGATCCCGGTTGTGCTCCTCTGGTCCCGCTTTCCACAACCACCCAGTTTCCTATCCACAGAAGCCAGCCATAGGGTTCACTACCTCGCGGTGCACTCCTGTCCCCCTACGGTGTGCATCTGTCACCTGGCCACAGGTGACCCTGACACAGGCAATGTCATTAGGGAACTATCTTCATTGTACAGAAGAACAAGACGTCCTGAAAGTGATGGTTTGGCCCCCACAGAGCCCTGATCTCACCATCATGGAGCCTGTCTGGGATTACATAAAGAGACAGAAGGATTTGAGGCAGCCGACATCCACAGAAGATCTGTGCTTTGTTCTCCAAGATGTTTGGAACAACCTACCTCCCGAGTTCCTTTAAAAACCTTGTGCAAGTCTACCTAGAAGAATTGCTGTTGGTATACAGGCAAACGGTGGTCACGCCAAATATTGATTTGATTCAGATTTTTCTTCTGTTTGCTCACTTTGCATTTTGTAAATTGATTTAAAAAATATGTAGCGGCCTCACCCTCTCTCTCTTCTTTAGTGGATACTTTGGCTTCGGTCTAGGGGTACTTTGAAGGGGAGAGCAAGGTGCGCCACGGCCCATGTCCTCTAGATTACTGCGTGTAGAGGTGAAGGCCAGAATCAGATTACACCCGGGCTGTGTATACGTTCAGAGCCAAGTCTGTTCTGCTGATAACCCCCTTTGCTCCCAGTAATTGGAGTACCACACACAGAAAAGGCCATAGAACAGCTTAGTATTGGTGGGGAGTAGGTCAAGGCACAATCCTCAAAGAAACTAAACCGTTGAGGTTTCACCAACGGTTGCTAAGCACGGTGGCTGTTAAATGGCCTTTTCGTCTTCAGAGTCTCTTCCAGCGACTCTAGAGAACAGGAACTGGAGTTTCCTTCGCTACGTTGCAGCCCCTGTCAGGGGGAAGACATCCCTCCAAGGGAGTTACCAGAGGCCCCCCCGTCACCGGATTAATGCTGTACCGGGCTATTCGGAAGGGTTACACTCCCCGGCCTCCTCGCCTCAGATAGGGGTTCCAACACCTTAGGGCCCCTCGGACTCCTCCACCCTCACGGAACCCAGTCGAAGTTACTGGGCCCCAGGCCTTGGCCATAGTACCTCACCCCAGGCTTAAGGTGCCTCGGATGGACTCCATCCCTCGCTCGGGCCAGATCAAGGGCACCTGGGCCCGGATCTCCGGGAACGCCAGCACCAAGGCCGAAGGTGCCTGGGTGCGGCCGCGTCCTCCAACTCTGAACCCCAAGGTCAGGACGTCCGCCCCTTTTATCTCCTCTCCCTTTGCGTCACAGCGGGTTCCACGCCCCGCTGCACTGGTGCCAGGAAAGGACAAAAAGGCACACTCTTGCGGTGCAGGTTCAACTCCGGCCCAGGGCGACAACGCCACCTGCAGGCCACAGGGAACCCTGCACCATCAGAGTCCTCCAAGAACCACAAAAGGGATCCTCAGATTCCTTAACAATTAGTACATCTGGGTTGAATAACCCAGATGCTCCCCCCCAAATTTAAATGCCTGCTACAAATATATATATATATATATATATATATATATATATATGTAGCGGGTGTTTACTTTCCCGCCAGTAATTTTGAAATTTTGCGGTGACACCAGTGGTGTATCTCCGGCGGTCCACCGGGTGGCGCTGTCACTTTGGGCCGACGGACGAATCATTGCTGGGTCGAATCCCTTTTTGTCCTACTTCGGCAGCCGTGTGGTGGGGCGGGGAACCCGCTACGCATGCCGGGGAGGGGTATAAAGGGGGCCGGCCATTTTGTCACGGGGTTCGTTGTCCCTGGCACCTTTAGCCTGCGGACGGAGTTCGTGTTTCTCGTCCTCTGGGCACTAGGCCTAGAGGACCACCGGAGGTCGTGTTCCATCTCAGGCACCTTTAGCCTGAGATGAGGTACTTGGACGGAGGTCCGGAACTCAGTGCCCAACACTGAGTTCCGCGAGGGAAGGATCCTAGGGTGCTCCGGAGGTGGACGCCTTAATCCGAGGTGGACGTAATGGACCGGGGAGAGCTCCTCATCTGAAGACCCGGTGCAGCATTCTGCCGGTGATGGGTGAGCCTCTTGTCGGAGACCGTCCAGAAGGTGAATTTCCCTCGTGCGGAGACCATAGCCCACTCTTTGGAGGAGAGTGGAGGAAAGAACTTGTGTCTGGGCCTATGTATCTACACTTTCACACCTCCTGTTCTGTTTGTAAGCAAGTAAGTCTCTGAATAAAGGAGTGTTAGACTTGCAACGGTGTGAGACTCAGTTTCCTGGCAGACGGTTGGATTCGATGCACAATACAGGCCCGAGGGTAAAGAAATAACTCTGGCCAATACCACTTATACATCTGTGGTGGAAGCCTGGCGTAGCAGCCGCACTCCCTTTCCCATCATACCCCTAGACCAGAGACGTTGTGAGCGAGAACTTTAATAGAGGGGATTGGGAGTGTGGGACCAGTGCCCGCTACACGTGGGGGCTCGGGTCCGGGATGTGTGTTGTGCATCACTTGTTAGAAGAGCGTGTCTGCCGGGAAGAGTCAAGTGCATAGGCCGAAGTGCAGCCCTGCTCGAAAGTCGTAGACATGACCTCAGACGAGGAAAGGCCCGCGCAGGCAGAGTGGTGAAAGGGGAAAGCCCAGCCATGTGACGGACTACACGTTGGGGTTTTTAATTGCACTGCGCCATCAGACACAAGCCCCCGCCGCTTAGTTCGTGGACGTGTCTCAAGCAACCAAGTGGAAAGCCCGCGAACTGGAGCAAAAGGGGAGCAGTCCAATACGTGTGACGGACTACACGTGGGACATTGGCGCGAAAACTCAGCAGTGTACGATGGAACAGCAACAGGTCGCCATGTTTGGACCCGCCTCGTGGATCCCGGTTCACCCGGCAACTACAACCCTGACTGCTGCTGCTCCGATTACGGATACGGGGATCCGGCTGAAGCCAAGGGGTCGGTTCGCCCTATACTCCTGCATGGACGTGGAGGCCCTAGGCATGATTTGTCCTGGTTGCTCGGGACTGGTACGTTTGCTGAAGCCCTTTGGACGGTGTGAGGCCTGTGGGGAGTTCATGTTCGAGGTGGATCCGGCAGTGGAGAGGCCGAAAACCATCTACCCAGGCTGGGTTTCAGGCATCGCCACACAGAAGGCAGGAGTCACAGCCGTGAGAGTCGCCCCTGCGCACACTGCACTGACCGCGGAAGAGGTCGTGAAGCACCAACGGGAGAAATCCGAGGATGCTGACTCGGTCACCACTGTCTCACAGCGTCTGCCACCGAAGAAGAGAACCAGCGTGGTAGCCCCGACCAGCGGTGGTGGTGGACCGTCTTACGTGCTTACGCCAGGCCCGGATGGATCCGTAGACGAGAGTTCCGGACATCCCAGGAAAGGCCAAGGTAAGCCGGCAAAGAAGACTTGGTGTGAGGGAGGATGTGTCAGGAAGGCATGGCCTAGCAAGTCTCCGGAGTGTGGGTGTTCTGTTTCCACACAGGGCTACATGCCCGCGGAGGAGTGTGACACTTCTGACCTGGAGTCTCTCTCTGATATGGGAGATGATGTCCAAATAGACGATTTGTTTGCCGAGAAGGGCTGGGACAAGGCACCGCTTGCTGCATTCCGGGGGTTTCGGAATTCGCCTATGTCTGTGGGAGAGAGCACACCAAGGGTGGAGGCATCAGCGCCTGGAGGAGAATCTTTCCCTGAACTTGTTCCTGTATCACCGGTGTCACACGCACCTGACACTGGGGCAAAGACACTTTTATTGAGGCCTCCAATGCCTAGATTAGAGGTGGTCAAGGCACCGCGCCACCCAGATGCGGTCGTTCTGCCCGGGGAAGGGGACAGATTAACCATGCCTCCTTTGGCGAGATTACAGAGACTGTTTGGTCAAAAAGTTACTGCAGAATATGGATGGGAGTATCCCTACTTGCCGAAGGACCTGCTGTATGAGGTGGAGGTATGCAGGGAGCGTTGGTACAATGATTTTGTTTGGACCCATCTCAAAGTCCCGCACGCTCGCAGATACTTAGCGTGTTCTCCAAAGGCTTCACAACGCTTTAAAGACTGCAAGGCAGAATGGATGGTGGGAAGACACATCCACGCAGATAGAGTAGTGATCAAACGCAAGGAAGGCGAAGATGTGGAATATCATCTAGAGACTGTAGATCAGCACCTAAAGTCACTAACTCTGCCGCACCCACGTTTCTACCTCTAGGAGAAAGAGACTCCGTTTGTGTTATGCTACTGAACTTTCTGGGGCAATTGTATTTTTGTGTGTCCGAAAGAAAAGAGAAAGGAACCTGGTCGTATTTTCCTGCCAAGAGATCATAGACTCTGGGGTAGTTAGCTTTAGGGAAGGAAAGAGAAGAATTTCCATGGGTGCAGTTACCATGATGCTGTCACCAGGTGGCAGTGTTGCGCAACGTTACAACCACTTTTCACGCACCCACTCTTTGGAGAAAGAGGGATTTCTTTTAGGAGAAATTTCTTTTACTCCCACACACGAATACATGTGTCAGGATTTACATGTTGGTTTCTTTTGTTTTTTTCCCTCTGCAGGAGAACATCCCAGCAAGATTTTAGACTCTGGGGAGGTCTTTAGTCAGGATGGGGAGGGAAAAAGTAAATGTTAATATGCAACCTTGAAATGTTTGATTATGTCTTTTGCTCCTCTTTTCTTTTTATTACAGGGGCTCAGACACAACTTTGCAATAAGATAGTGTTTCCAAAAGTTTTTGTGTTTTTCAAAATGTTAACGGTTTCTGGACTGAATCATGTCAGCCGTTGAGGATGTGGTTTACTCCAGACACTGGGGACCAGTGTCAAAAGACAGAGGGGAGTATGTAGCGGGTGTTTACTTTCCCGCCAGTAATTTTGAAATTTTGCGGTGACACCAGTGGTGTATCTCCGGCGGTCCACCGGGTGGCGCTGTCACTTTGGGCCGACGGACGAATCATTGCTGGGTCGAATCCCTTTTTGTCCTACTTCGGCAGCCGTGTGGTGGGGCGGGGAACCCGCTACGCATGCCGGGGAGGGTTATAAAGGGGGCCGGCCATTTTGTCACGGGGTTCGTTGTCCCTGGCACCTTTAGCCTGCGGACGGAGTTCGTGTTTCTCGTCCTCTGGGCACTAGGCCTAGAGGACCACCGGAGGTCGTGTTCCATCTCAGGCACCTTTAGCCTGAGATGAGGTACTTGGACGGAGGTCCGGAACTCAGTGCCCAACACTGAGTTCCGTGAGGGAAGGATCCTAGGGTGCTCCGGAGGTGGACGCCTTAATCCGAGGTGGACGTAATGGACCGGGGAGAGCTCCTCATCTGAAGACCCGGTGCAGCATACTGCCGGTGACGGGTGAGCCTCTTGTCGGAGACCGTCCAGAAGGTGAATTTCCCTCGTGCGGAGACCATAGCCCACTCTTTGGAGGAGAGTGGAGGAAAGAACTTGTGTCTGGGCCTATGTATCTACACTTTCACACCTCCTGTTCTGTTTGTAAGCAAGTAAGTCTCTGAATAAAGGAGTGTTAGACTTGCAACGGTGTGAGACTCCGTTTTCTAGCAGACGGTTGGATTCGATGCACAATACAGGCCCGAGGGTAAAGAAATAACTCTGGCCAATACCACTTATACATCTGTGGTGGAAGCCTGGCGTAGCGGCCGCACTCCCTTTTCCATCATTCCCCTAGACCAGAGACATTGCGAGCGAGAACTTTAATAGAGGGGAATTGGGAGTGTGGGACCAGTGCCCGCTACATATATATATATATATATATATATATTGTGAGGGGGTTAACTCGGTAGCGGGTGTGTGTGACCCCCTGGTTGGGCTCCCCACACAAAAACAGGGCCAGCAGACGGAGGTTGTGGTTTTCAAAATCAAAAGGTGCGGTTTATTTCTCTATGTACAGTGACAAAAACACAGCAAAGCCAAAAAGAAACAAACAAAATAAATCCTGGTCAGTTTGACCTCTGACTAAACATGCAGGTTTCCTAAACTAACAACTGGGATCAGCCTGGTGCTGTCCTAGTCCCTAAGTCCCTGGTTTAGTAAAAGTCCAAACAAATAGCCACACAGGCTTTGCCTCACCGCACAGGGGTTCACTCTCCCTAGACAGTCCACACAGGTCTGGTTCCAGGCATGAGCAAACACCTAATGAACCTGGGAGTTTTTATAGAGGCCTTAAACGAACTGACAGGCTTCAGCTGGTCTCATCAACTCCCTGTCTCACGACGCCCAGCACTCTCCCTAGAGGTATGAGTCATTCATGAGCCCACTAGCCTCAGCTGGGCTTCATCAACTCCCTAGTTGTATAAGTCGGCATAAAGCCTGAATCTGGGAGAAATATATCTACCCCCCTGGATGCAACCAGGTGACTTTACCTTCCTGCTGTCACATACCCCCCCCTCTTGTTTTAACCTTGGGGTTGGAACACCAGCAATCAGGCATTCATGTACTCGAGACAAAGCATCCACATTCCCCATTTGAACGCCAGGGCGATGCTTTACTGTGAAGTTGAATTCCTGTAGGGCCAGGAACCACCTATTCACTCTTCTATTTGTCTCCTTGTTTTGAGCCATCCACTTTAACGGAGCGTGATCCGTAACCATGTCAAAGTGCCTACCTAGCAGATAGTACCGAAGGGAATCTAGAGCCCACTTCACCGCTAAACACTCCTTTTCAACCGTGGCGTAATTTACCTCATGGGACTTCAACTTCCTGCTGAGGTAAATGACTGGGTGCTCTTCCCCGTTCCAGACCTGGGACAATACTGCTCCTAACCCCACATCTGACGCATCACTTTGTACGACAAAGTCTTTAGAGAAGTCGGGTGAGTACAACACTGGCTGGCTACATAAGGCTTGTTTCAAGAATTGGAATGCTGCCTCAGCCTCGGGGGTCCATTTAATCATGACCGACCCTTTCCCTTTCGTCAGGTTGGTTAGGGGCACAGCCTTAGAAGCAAAGTGGGGAATGAAGCGCCGATAATAACCCGCGATTCCCAGAAAGGCTCGTACCTGCTTCTTGCTGTTGGGACGTGGCCAACTCTGGATGGCCTCGACTTTGTTGAGTTGGGGTTTTATTACTCCCCTGCCAATGGTGTACCCAAGATATTTGGCCTCCTCCTGCCCAATGGTACACTTCTTGGGGTTAGCCGTAAACCCCGCTTCCCGGATAGAGTCTAGGACTGCTTGCACTTTTGGCAGATGTGATGCCCAATCTGTGCTATGGACAATTACGTCATCCAGGTAAGCCGCAGCATACTTCCGATGGGGCCTCAGTATCTGGTCCATTTTCCGCTGGAATGTGGCCGGCGCATTCTGTAACCCGAACGGCATTCTCTTATATTGGAACGCCCCGTCTGGGGTTACAAATGCGGTTTTCTCTTTGGCCGACTTGGCCAGGGGAATTTGCCAATACCCTTTTGTGAGGTCAAGAGTCGTCATGTATCGGGCTGTTCCCAGCCGGTCGATCAACTCATCTATACGTGGCATGGGGTAGGTGTCAAATTTTGTAACTTTGTTCAACTGACGAAAATCGTTACAAAATCGCCAGCTCCCATCCGGTTTAGGCACCAACACAATGGGACTAGACCAATCACTTTGGGACTCCTCTATCACCCCTAAGTTCAGCATTTTCTGTACTTCCTCCCGTATTGCCTCCCGTCGGGCCTCTGGGATCCGATAGGGTTTTAACTTCACCCTTTCACCGGGCGGGGTAATAATATCATGCTCTACCCCAGATGTTTGTCCCGGCAGCTCAGAGAACACCTCCTTGTTGCGAAGCACAAACTCCTTAACCTCCTGTTGTTGGGGTTGTGACAAGGTGGCTGCTATTCCAACCTCCGGAATCACGCAACCAGTTTGAGCTGGTGACCAAGTTTCTGCGACTAGGGACTCTCTATCCCTCCAGGCTTTCAACAGATTAACGTGATATATCTGTTCGGGCTTTCGCCTTCCTGGTTGTCTGACCTTGTAATTCACTTCGCTCACTTTTTCCATTATCTCGTAGGGGCCTTGCCATTTGGCAAGGAATTTACTTTCAACCGTAGGGACAAGTACCAATATCCTATCCCCCGGGGAAAAGGTACGGGTCTTTGCTCCACGGTTGTACACTCTCTGCTGTGCCAACTGCGCTTGGGCCAAATGTTCCTTCACGATGGGCATTACCTGTGCAATTCGATCTTGCATCAGGGCGACATGCTCAATCACACTCCTGTGGGGAGAACTCTCACTTTCCCAAGTTTCCTTGGCAATATCCAACAGCCCTCTTGGGTGTCTCCCATACAGTAACTCAAAGGGGGAGAATCCCGTAGAGGATTGGGGCACCTCCCTAATAGCAAACATCAAATAAGGAAGTAGACAGTCCCAATCCTTTCCATCTCTATCCACCACTTTCTTCAACATTTGTTTTAGGGTTTTGTTGAATCTTTCAACCAGCCCATCGGTTTGGGGGTGATACACAGATGTACGCAATTGCGTCACTTTGAGCAATTTACACAGCTCTTTCATAACCCGGGACATAAAGGGTGTACCTTGGTCCGTAAGCAGTTCTTTACAAATACCCACCCGGCTAAAAACAAGAGATAGCTCTTTGGCTATGGTTTTGGCCGAGGTATTTCGGAGAGGGATCGCTTCTGGATAACGGGTGGCATAGTCCATTATAACCAATATGTACTGGTGCCCCCTAGCGGACTTGATTATAGGACCTACCAAATCCATTGCGATTCTCTCAAACGGGACCTCAATGATGGGTAGAGGGACCAGCGGGCTACGGAAATGTGGCATCGGGGCCGACCTCTGACACACAGGGCAGGAGGAACAATAATTTTCTATGTCCTTCATCACCCCAGGCCAATAGAATCTCTGTAATACCCTCTCTCGGGTTTTCTCTATCCCCAGATGACCTCCAAGAATGTGCCCATGGGCCAACTCCAACACCAACTTCCTGTAAGGTTTGGGCACCACCAGCTGCTCAACGGTTTCTTCTGCCCTTTTTGCCACCCGATACAGTAGGTCCTTCTCTACGCTGAAGTATGGGTAAGTGCAGGTATTATCTGGGTTCACTAACTCGCCATCTATTTCCACTACGTTTTCCCGTGCCTTTATTAGGGCGGGGTCTTTTAACTGTTCTGTGGCAAAATTTTCCCTGTGAACCTCCAGATCAGAAAACTCCACAGACGGTAGGTTTTCGTCTGAGGAGGTGGGCTCCTCTCCAGTTTCTTGAGTCTCCCCTGCAAATACTGACAAGGGAAATTCTGGAGAGTCCTCACCACTCTCAGAGGAGTTCTGGCTATCACATTCCTGGTACATAGGGGCACCAGTGGGGGGCTCAGGATCATCCCACAGTTCCCAGAACTTCGGAAAATCCCTTCCCACAATGGCGTCATGCGGTAACTGAGATACTAAGCCCACTGGATGAGAGAGGGTACCTTTGGGGGTCTCGAAACACACTGTAGTCACTGGATACTCTCGGGTGTCCCCATGCACACAAATAACAGCTACCTTGCTATTCCCAGAGACCTCTGTTTTAACTAATTCAGCCTTTATCAGGGTCACAAGGCTACCTGAATCCAGTAATACCACAACATTTCTACCATTAATACACATTTTGCATAAATGTTTCTCAGTTCCTCGAATGGCAGTGCATGCGACTGTCGCACACAGCGACTGACGTCTGCCCGTCAGAAAGTCACACTGCATGGGTTCCTCCACAACCGGGCAATTGGCTGCAATATGTCCCGCTTGCCGGCAGCGGTAGCAAACGATCCTTCTTGCCGCCTCTTGAGCCGCTGATTTCCCAGGCTGTTCTCGCCAAACTTGGGGTAGAGCTCCCACCCTCTCACTCTCTCCACCCTCACCCCTTGGAATCCTCTTATCCGCCCCTGGGGATGGTCTGGTCTTAGGGTGGAAAGTCCGAGTGTCTCTGGAAGAGGCCGTCAGGTTCTCTGTAGCCAAGTATTTCTCTACACGATCCACAAGACCACCGGCCGTCTCTGGGTCTCCATGGCTTACCCACTTTTGGATGGCAGTAGGAAGAGCTCTCAAAAACCGATCCATTACAACACGTTCCACAATCTCTGGTGCGGACAAAGTCTCTGGCTGTAGCCACTTCCTGCTCAGGTGAATGAGATCATACATTTGAGACCTGGGGGGTTTTCCAAGCTGGAAAGTCCAGTTATGCACACGCTGAGCCCGGACAGCCAGGGTGACACCCAGCCTTGCCAATATTTCAGCTTTTAGCATCACATAGTCTTTTGCTTGGTCAGGCTCTAGGTCATAGTAAGCCTTCTGCGATTCACCAGTTAACAGAGGAGCCACCAGTCCAGCCCACTGCTCCTCAGGCCACTTTTCTCTTTCAGCAGTCCTTTCAAATGTGGTCAAAAATACCTCTGGATCATCCTCTCCAGTCATTTTTGTCAATAAACGACTCACCCCAAAGGACGCGGTATTAGTGGGACGGCTTTCCTCACTGGTCTGCGGACGTTGCTGCATTACTGCTTCCACTTGTTGTAGTCTCTGCTCTTGCTTCTGTAACAGGTCTATGAAGCGGGCCTCAGATTGCTGCTGGGCTTGTTGATGAGCTTGCTGCTGGGCTGCAAGGCTCCTTTGCAAACCTGCATTTGTCTGCTGTTGATTGGCATTTGCTAGAGCCAGCTGTTTCAGTATCTCCTCCATGCTGGCTTAAAAAAAACTGCCACTGGTTCTCCACCAACTGTGAGGGGGTTAACTCGGTAGCGGGTGTGTGTGACCCCCTGGTTGGACTCCCCACACAAAAACAGGCCCAGCAGACGGAGGTTGTGGTTTTCAAAATCAAAAGGTGCGGTTTATTTCTCTATGTACAGTGACAAAAACACAGCAAAGCCAAAAAGAAACAAACAAAATAAATCCTGGTCAGTTTGACCTCTGACTAAACATGCAGGTTTCCTAAACTAACAACTGGGATCAGCCTGGTGCTGTCCTAGTCCCTAAGTCCCTGGTTTAGTAAAAGTCCAAACAAATAGCCACACAGGCTTTGCCTCACCGCACAGGGGTTCACTCTCCCTAGACAGTCCACACAGGTCTGGTTCCAGGCATGAGCTAACACCTAATGAATCTGGGAGTTCTTATAGAGGCCTAAATGAGCTGACAAGCTTCAGCTGGTCTCATCAACTCCCTGCCTCACGACGCCCAGCACTCTCCCTAGAGGTATGAGTCATTCATGAGCCCACTAGCCTCAGCTGGGCTTCATCAACTCCCTAGTTGTATAAGTCGGCATAAAGCCTGAATCTGGGAGAAATATATCTACCCCCCTGGATGCAACCAGGTGACTTTACCTTCCTGCTGTCACAATATATAATCTATATTTTTGAAAGCATGCTTACTTCACAGGTTTTCTTCGCACCTGCCTAAAACCTTTGCACCGTATATACTCCTCCACATATATGTGCATACCATAAAAAATCCAAAACAAAATTCTTCTGGCTCCCGTTTACCAGGTGTGCCTACTAAACGGCGCCATGTTATTCACGGCTGTCTTTTTCTCTTTACCCTCCAGGCACATCCTGTCAAAACTGGTTACTTGAAATATGAAGGCTCATTAAATCTCTGTGCTACACTACAACACACAGTAGAATAAGACACCCTAAAGTATTGAGTAAAGCCCCGTAAACACGGTCAGACTTTTGCCCAACAAACGTCGTTTTAAGCAAGTTGGACCAACAATCCGACCGTGTGTACGCTCCATCGGACAAACTTTTTTCGTTTGGTTTTGGATTTCATCGGACAAAAGTTGGGTCTGCAAACGGACAAACTTTTGCCCAACAAAAGTCCGATGGAGCAAAGTCCGACCGTGTGTACAGAAAACCATCGGACTTTAGTCCGATGGACAAAACAACTAATGTTAAAATCAACCAACAATAGCAGAAGTTGATCAAAGGGTGGCAGTAACGATCAGAAAAGAGCAGAAAAAACACGTGAAGTTGTAAGGAGTTTTAAGAAAGTTTACAGAAAAGTCCAAGCGTGTGTATGCTATGGGTGTTCCCAATCAACTCCGTTCGGACAAAAAACCACGGAAAAGTCCGATGGAAGTCCGACTGTGTGTACGAGGCTTTACTCTGAAGGCACTTCATGCTACAAACATACTTTAAATATTGCTTTGAAGTGGTCAGGATGGAGTGATGATAAGGAACCAGGCACTTTATCTACACCCGTTCCCTCTATGGCAGGGGGTCTCCATACCTTCTAAACAAAGGGCCAACTTACCGTCCTTCAGACTTTAGAGGGGCCGTACTGTGGCCAGTGGCAGTAGAAAATATCCCAGGCTTGGTGGTCATTGTGAGTAAAAAAAGAAATAGTGCCTGTGGTTTGTAGAAGGCAGAATAGTGCCTTGTAATTGGTATTAATGGGAGGTATATTTCCCCCGTGATTGTAGTCAGTGGGAGGAATAGTGCCCTATTTTTGGTGTCATTGGGAGAAATGGTGCCCCATCATTGATATCAGTGGGAGGAATGGTGCCCTATTGTTTGTGTCAATGAAAGGAATAATGCCCCATAATTGGTGTCAGTGAGAGAAATAGTGCCCCATCATTGGTATTATTAGGAGGAATAGTGCCCCATCATTTCTAATAGTGGAAGTTATGGTGTCCCATCATTGGTATCAGTGGGAGGAATGGTGCCCTATTGTTTGTGTCAATGGAAGGAATAGTGCCCCATCATTGGTGTCAGTGAGGGGAATATTGTTGGTGTTAGTGGGGGGAATAGTGCCCCATCATTGGTATTAGTAGGAGGAATAGTGCCCCATCATTGGTATCAGTGGGAGGAATAGTGCCCTATTGTTTGTGTCAATAAAAGGAATAATGCCCCATAATTGGTGTCAGTATGAGGAATAGTGCCTCATCATTGGTATCAGTGGGAGGAATTATTCCCCATAATTGGTATCAGTGGGAGGAATAGTGCCTCATCATTGGTATTAGTAGGAGGAATAGTGCCCCATCATGGATATCAATGGGAGGAATAATGCCCCATCATTGGTGTTAGTGGGAGGAATAGTGCCTCATCATTGGTATTATTAGGAGGAATAGTGCCCCATCATTGGTAATAGTGGAAGGAACAGTGCCCCACAGTTGGTGTCAGTAAGAGGAATAGTGCCCCATCATTGGTATCAGTGGAAGGAATAGTGCCCCATTGTTGGTTTCAGTGGAAGGAATAGTGCCCCATTGTTGGTTTCAGTGAGAGGAATAGTGCTTCATCATTGGTGTCAGTGAGAGGAATAGTGCCCCATCATTGGTGTCAGTGGGAGGAATAGTGCCCCATCATTGGTGTCAGTGAGAGGAATAGTGCCCCATCATTGGTGTCAGTGGAAGGAATAGTGCCCCATTGTTGGTTTCAGTGGAAGGAATAGTGCCCCATTGTTGGTTTCAGTGAGAGGAATAGTGCTCCATCATTGGTGTCAGTGAGAGGAATAGTGCCCCATCATTGGTGTCAGTGGGAGGAATAGTGCCCCATCATTGGTGTCAGTGAGAGGAATAGTGCCCCATCATTGGTGTCAGTGAGAGGAATAGTGCCCCATCATTGGTGTCAGTGGGAGGAATAGTGCCCCATCATTGGTGTCAGTGGGAGGAATAGTGCACCATCATTGGTGTCAGTGAGAGGAATCGTGCCCCATCATTGGTGTCAGTGGCAGGAATAGTGCCCCATCATTGGTGTCGGTGGGAGGACTAGTGCCCCATCATTGGTGTCGGTGGGAGGAATAGTGCCCCATCATTGGTATTAGTAGGAGGAATAGTGCCCCATCATTGGTGTCAGTGGGAGGAATGGTGCCTCATGTTAGTGGGAGGAATGGTGCACCAAGAGCCAGATAAAGGCAAACAAAGAGCCAAATCGGGGCTGCGGCCTGCAGTTTGGAGACCACTGCTCTAGAAGTAAATATTATAGAGCTGGACAGGTAAAGCCCAACTCCATCTTTACTAAATAAAGATACATCAATTGGCCCAATAGCTACAGTGTGACAATAAAAAAAAGCACCTTTTGCTTGAATGGCTCCCAGATAAATAACTTACCCTCCGCCTTTCCAGTGTGCCTGATGTTACAAGGTTTAACCTTTTATAATCCTGAAAGTATTGAGCAGCCCTGGGTCACCTTTAGAAGAAGGTTGACCACGCTGTAAGATTGCTGCAGAAATTATAACCAATACTAACAAGCTAAACACAGTGTGGGTGGGATGTTACATGTAGATTAATGGAGGCTTCACCTCCCTCTTATTCTAAGACACAGGCTGGGTGGGGGGGGGGGGGGGGGGGGGCGTGACACAGCCTGTGACTGGCAGAAATCCGCCCACACCATTGCCAAAAAATAATAAAAGATTTGATTTCAATTGTATGGCAATTTAAAAAAGGCTGTTTTTTTTTTTGAACATGTGACTGGCAGCAGAGGATTAGAAGCTCCTCCTGCTTGTGTTTCCCTGCAGACAGGCTGGGAGAGAGCTGGGTCATGTGACAGCTGTATATTCATTAGGAAAAACTATTTTTTTTTAAATAAAAATAATTACAGTGCCATCCTCCAGATACAGAATCAGAAGGGGCAATGTACATTAAAGAGGAGCTGCAGTCTCCTGTGAAAAAAAATAAAAGTCAGCAGCTGCAAAAACTGTGGCTGATGACTTTTAATAAACAGACACTCACCTGTCCCACGATCCAGCGATGCGGCCGCCCGAAGCCTCGCTTCTCTTCCCCTCCTCTCCACAGGGCTGGCATTGCAAGTGTGGGGGCCTGGCAATGGCTTTGCAGCCGGGCACGCACTGCGCATGCACGTTGTGGATTGCCGGGGAATCTTCTGGGACCTGTGACGTGTCCCAGAAGATTGCAGAGAGGGAAGGGGGGGGAGAGGTGAACTTCTGCTTGGTGCCGCAGAGCCAGGAGAGGAAGTGGAAGCTGGGTACCGGTGAAAACTAGGTACCCGCCCTCCCCCAAAAAAAAATGACATGCCAAATGTGGCATGTCAAGGGGTCACCAGTACTTTAAGCAAAAGTTCAATTTTTGGGTGGAACTCCGCTTTAACTATAGGCACCCGGCTGCGACAGCTTGTGGCTTCACAACCAGGTGCCCACTGCGCTGCGCATCGTGAATGGCAAAGCAGTCTTCTGGGACCTGTCACATGTCCCAGAAGACTGCAGGGGGGAGGGAGGAGAACTTCCCCTTTCGATCGCCTAGGCAGTCGGAGCGGGTAGTGAGAGCGGGTACCTGTCAAAATCGGGTACCCGCTTCCGCCCCATCCTCAAAAGTGCCCATTCTTCAAGGAGGAGCGGTGGGCCGAGTCCTTAACCACTTCAGCCCCGGCCATTTGGCTGCCAAATGCGTCGCTTTAACTGACGATTGCACGGTCGTGCGACGTGGCTCCCAAACAAAATTGACATCCTTTTTTTCCCCACAAATAGAGCTTTCTTTTGGTGGTATTTGATCACCTCTGCGGTTTTTATTTTTTGCGCTATAAACAAAAATAGAGCGACAATTTTGAAAAAAAAAGCAGTATTTTTTACTTTTTGCTATAATAAATATCCCCAAAAAATATATAAAAAAACAAATTTTTCCCTCAGTTTAGGCCGATACGTATTCTTCTACATATTTTTGGTAAAATAAATCACAATAAGCGTTTACTGATTGGTTTGCACAAAAGTTAAAGCGTCTCCAAAATAGGGGATAGTTTTATGGCATTTTTATTCATAATTTTTTTTTACTAGTATTTGCGGCGATTTTATCGTGACTGCGACATTATGGCGAACACATCGGACACTTTTGGTGCTATTTTGGGACCATTCACATTTATACAGCGGTCAGTGCTATAAAAATGCACTGATTACTGTGTAAATGTGACTGGTAGTGAAGGGGTTAACCACTAGGGGGCTAGGAAGAGGTTAAGTGTGTCCTAGGGATGTGTTCTAACTGTGTGGGGGCGGGGCTTACTGTGACACGTCACTGATCGCTGCTCCCGATGAGAGGGAGCAGACGATCAGTGTCCTGTCGCTAGGCAGAACAGGGAGATGCCTTGTTTACAAAGGCATCCCCCCCGTTCTGCCGTCCTGTGACCCGATCGCGGGACACCGGTGGACATCGAGTACGCGGGTCATGCAGGCACAGTCACGGAGACCGCGGCGCGCGCGCACCGCTAAGCTGCAGATTCAAAGCAACGTGTATATATACGTTGCTTTGCCTGCCCGTGCCATTCTGCCGACGTATAAGTGCATTAGGCGGTCGGCAAGCGGTTAACCACTTGCCGACCAGCCACAGTATACAGTATATACTGCGGTAGGTGGGCTCTCCTGCACAAACCGACGTACCCGTACGTCAGCCTGTGCATGTTGAACTGTGGCTGCGCACGCTGCACGGCGCAGGACTCGATGTTGGTGGCCACCAGCGATCGCGGTGAGGAGAGACTGAACGGGGATCTGCCCGTGTAAACAAGGCAGATCCCTTTCATAACAGAGGAAGGGATATAGGCAGATTTCACTGGATGCCCGAGTGAGATTTAATACGCATCCACAAAAGCGCATGAGTGTGAAAATAGGATTTTTATAACAGCTGACCTGCAAAATCCTTTTCTTGGAGTACATCACGGGACACAGAGCAACCATAGTAATAACTATGTGGGTAATACGCCACCTATAGGTGAATGGACACTGGTACACTCAAAAGACAGGAAGTCCCCCTCTATATAACCCCTCCCCTACAGGAAGTACCTCTGTTTTTGTAGCAAAGCAATATATATATATTCCAATAAGAGGGGTGGGAGCTCTGTGTCCCGTGATGTACTCCAAGAAATTGATTTTACAGGTAAGCTGTTATAAAAATCCTATTTTCTTTCTCGTAGATCACGGGACACAGAGCACCATAGTAATTACTATGTGGGATGTCCCAAAGCAATGCCTTCTGAAGGGAGGGAGACACAAATCAAAGCAGACCACCATCAGACGTGAGGACCTATACTGCTGCCTGCAGTACACTGTGCCCAAAGGCGGCATCCTCTTGCCGTCTTACATCCACCTGATAGAATTTTGTGAACGTATGCACTGACGACCAAGTTGCGGCCTTGCAAATATGAGTCATAGAGGCTTGGCGATGCACCGACCATGAAGCACTGACTGCCCTGGTAGAGTGCGCTTTAACTTGAAAACCTTCTTTTCAAACCATAAGCCTAAATAACAACCTGACGAATCCATTTCGAAAGTCGATTTTGATGCTGCCTGGCCCTTTCCTGGGCCCTTCTGGCAACACAAACAAAACATCAGTTTTCCGTATCTGAGCTGTCGCTTTCAGATAGGCCTTAACTGCTCACACTACATCGAGAGAATGTAACAATCTTTCTTCTGCAGAACGAGGTTCTGTAAAAAAGGAAGGCAGGGCAACATCTTGGTTCAGATGAAAACCTGACACTACTGTAGCGATACCCCCAACTTAAGAGAGCCGCTGATATTGTTTCAGGCCCTGTACACAGCACTGCCAACCCCCGGCAATCTACCCGACCCTCCCCTGGCACAGTTAGTCTAGGGAATGATAGACTGGTAATGTCTCTGCGATTGTCTATGACACAGTCCTACAATAAAGCAAACAGTGATAAAGTATGGTAATTGACACTGATACCGGAGTACTTAACTATAGCAACTTTACTTTTGTATAAAAGTTAGGTAGAAGTACAGTACATAATAACACATGCAGAGCCCTGCAATATTAGTGACACTTAGCAATACTGTATAGAAATAACTAGCACACCACGCTGCAGCTATCCTCCCCGTGAGCAATATGGCGCCCAATAATGTTCTACGCTACCCAGTCAGGCCTGACTTAAAGTAAGGTATAGTCTTAGGGTGAAGAATCTTCACATGCAATGAAAAACGGTGGTGCACATAGGGAACAATAATTGTAATCCAACGGGATAGTGTCTCAGAGAAGTAACAACTCCCAGGAGACTATCAAACTCAGTTCTGGAAATAGTCTCCTGCTAGGATTGTTGATATAGCACTAAGGGCCAAGGCAGTCAGTAGGCCTAAACAAAGTACTTGGCTATAACTTTGAGCAAGTGCTCTCTCACCACATCGGACTTAGTCCCCGTCCGTAACTTCCACTGCTGTGTATCCGCACACAGGTTCTGCGATAGTCGGGTCTTCGGTCCTCCTGATGTCAGTGAGAAACGAATGGAGATCAGGTGCCACACAGGCTCCGCAGTGGAGTGGAAGGCTCTTTGGAAGTGCGCAAGGCCCAGGCTTCAGGCCTTGCACCAGCAGCAAGTCCGCACAGGGGATCCTCTTGCTAGAAGGGCGGCGTCCAAAGAGGCCAAGCCCCGCCTCCGCTTCACCTTTATAGCCCACCCCATGAGTCTCTGCGGTTGGCAATGCACCTTGGGTGCTGAACGGGGTTCTGGGTATCGTAGTCCTGGAACCTTAAAGGAGATTCCCGCTACACTACCTTAGGCAAAAAGGTTGGGTGAGGACGCAACACCACCTTGTCCTTATGAATAATTAAGTATGACTCTTTATAGGAAAAAGCTGCCAATTCTGATACTCTTCTCGCGGAGGTTACCGCAACCAAGAACACCAATTTCCTTGTCAAAGAATCAAAGGAATATTGCGTATCCGCTCAAAGGGTTGTCTCTGCAAAACCGACAAAACTAGATTCAAATCCCATGGGCACAAGGGTGTCCTAACTGGCGGAGTTATACATGTTACCCCGTGTATAAAGGCCCGCATCAAAGCATGCAAATCAAGCGGCCTTTGAAAAAACACCTTAGACACTGGCGAAAAAACGAAGGTACTCCCTGTATGGGAGGGGTTATATAGAGGGGGACTTCCTGTCTTTTGAGTGTACTAGTGTCCATTCACCCATAGGTGGCGTATAACCCACATAGTAATTACTATGGTTGCTCTGTGTCCCGTGATGTACGATAAAGAAATGGCCCTAAGCTGCACAAAAGCGCATGAGTGTGAAATTGCCCTAAGCTGCACAAAAGCGCATGAGTGTGAAATGGCCCTAAGCACAACAAAAGCGCATGCGTGTGAAATGGCCCTAAGCACAACAAAAGCGCATGCGTGTGAAATGGCCCTAAGCAGCACAAAAGCACATGAGTGTGAAATGGCCCTAAGCTGCACAAAAGCGCATGCGTGTGAAATGGCCCTAAGCTGCATGGGTGTGAAATGGCCCTAAGCAGCTAAAAAGAGCATGGGTGTGAAATGGCCCTAAGCAGCACAAAAGCGCATGAGTGTGAAATGGCCCTAAGCTGCACAAAAGCACATCAAAAGTGCATTGGTATGGAAGGGCCTTTACTGCCCCCAAATGCATGCCGTGGCAATAATGACCACTTCTGAATGCAACCTGAAATGGCCCTAAGCAGCACAAAAGCGCATGAGTGTGAAATGGCCCTAAGCAACACAAAAGTGCATGAGTGTGAAATGGCCCTAAGCAGCACAAAAGCGCATGAGTGTGAAATGGCCCTAAGCAGCACAAAAGCGCATGAGTGTGAAATGGCCCTAAGCAGCACAAAAGCGCATGAGTGTGAAATGGCCCTAAGCAGCACAAAAGCGCGTGAGTGTGAAATGGCCCTAAGCAGCACAAAAGCGCGTGAGTGTGAAACGGCCCTAAGCTGCACAAAAGCGCGTGAGTGTGAAACGGCCCTAAGCTGCACAAAAACGCATGCGTGTGAAATGGCCCTAAGCTGCACAAAAGCACATCAAAAGTGCATTGGTATGGAAGGGTCTTTACTGCCCCCAAACGCATGCCGTGGCAATAATGACCACTTCTGAATGCAACCTGAAATGGCCCTAAGCAGCACAAAAGCGCATGAGTGTGAAATGGCCCTAAGCTGCACAAAAGCACATGCGTGTGAAATGGCCCTAAGCAGCTAAAAAGAGCATGGGTGTGAAATGGCCCTAAGCTGCACAAAAGCACATCAAAAGTGCTTGGTATGGAAGGGCCTTTACTGCCCCCAAACGCATGCCGTGGCAATAATGACCACTTCTGAATGCAACCTGTAAATGGGGCTGCGTGGCAACTGCCCTGCAACTGCACGCAATGCACATGGCTGTGTCGCAGTGGTTCACCCTTTTCGAGGGTTAAAATGGGTGTCGGGGAGGGGACATATTGCCTCCCAGCCATCTGTCAATTGCCCTCTGAAAAGAGATCCACCGTGAGCGATTTCCAAAGTGAACTTAAAGTAACATTAAAGGTTCCCCTTTTTCCCCTTTAAAATAAAAAACATGTCATACTTACCGGCTCTGTGTAATGGTTTTGCACAGAGAAGCCCAGATCCTCTTGCTCCTGGGGTCCCCCCACTGGCACTCTTGGCTCCTCCTCTTCGGCAGGTGCACCCATAGGAAGCTGCTTCCTAAAAGCACTCATGTGAGCTCGCTCCTGAGCCGCCCTGTCTGCGCTCATTGACACAGAAATGGTTGCTTCGCAATCCCCCCCCCCCCCCCCCCACACACACTCCTGGTCACAGAATTTGATTTTTTTATATATTTTTTGTGCTATAAACGAAAAAAATATATATATATATTTTTTTTACTTTCTGCTATAAAACATATCCAATAATAATAATAATTAAAAAAAAATATTCATAAATTTAGGCCAAAATGTATTCTGATGCATGTCTTTGGTTAAAAAAAAAAATCCCAATAAGTGTATGTAGCGGGTATTTAAATTTAGGGGAAGCATCTGGGTGGTAGTATGACCCAGATGCATTGATTGTTAGGGAAGGTGAAACCCTTTTTATTCGTCCATCCCAGGCACCTTTAGCCTGGGGTGAGGTACTACTGAGGAGGCCCAAGGCCCAGTACCTTCGACTGGGTTCCGCAGGGGTGGAGGAGTCCGAGGGGCCCTAAGGTGTTGGGCGCCCGAATCTGAGATGAGGAGGCCAGGGAGCGTAACCTCTCCGAACAGTCCGGTGCAGCATTGCTGGTGACGGCGGGGCCTCTGGTAACTCTCTTGGAAGGATGTTTTCCCTCTGACAGGGGCTGCACTTAGCGAAGGTAATTCTGTTCCTGTTTTACACGGTCGGTGGCAGCGGCTGTGTGTAATAACCATTGGTGACACTACAATGGTTAGTTCTATTTGAGGATTGTGCCTTGACCTACTCCCCACTTATACTGAACTGTTCTTTGGGTCACAACCTGTCTGCTGTTAAAGGAAGATTTATTGCTGTCAGACAATAAATAAGAGTTGGACCTTTTCAGTGGTGTGGAACTTCAGTTACTGGGAGCAAAGGGGGGGTCATCTGCAGAACGGACTTGGCTCTGGGTTATGCACACAGCCCAAAGGTAAACAGGTGTTGGCTTTCACCTCTACACAGTAGAGGAGACAGGCCATAGTGTACCGCATCCCTCCTCCCTGATCCCCCTAGACAAGACAACAAGCCGAGAAGAAGAAGGGGTGAGAGGGGTGAGGCCGCTACATGTATATTGATTGGTTTGCGTGACTGTTTTTACTCCCTGCTTTGCTATGAAAAAAAATAGCCGCATTCTGTAGAGAGCCCTCTCTTCTGTCATTCACTGAGCCGATCATAAATCATAGCCGGGACCTGCTGGAAAACTAGTCCTGCAGCCAATGACAGCTGGGGCTGTCAGCGCACGCGCACCTGCAGGAACGCTCCGATGTGCAGGCACGTTATGGCACCTGTTTGAGCCGCCGCGCCGCAGTATATGTACTCATGGGCGTAGCATAAGGTGTTGCAGGGGTCACAATCGCAACCCCCCCTAGCTGCAGGGGGCCCCTGAAGCCTCCCTGTCATATTATTGTAGCGCTACCCCCAGTTAAGAGAGCCGCTGGTTTGATTTTGGGCCCTGTATACAGCACCGCCAACCCCCGGCAATCTTACTCGACCCACTCTGGCACAGTTAGTCTAGGGTTATATTTGTACCACATTCAATTGTATTTGCATGAAATAATCTCTAAACAGTAAGACAACACACTGAGGCGAGAGATCAGATATAACAGCTTTACTCTTATAGTAAATAGCATAGGTAGAACATAACACATGCAACTGGCTTGCAGAGCCCTGCAGCAATCAATTCAGCACACTATAATGGCACTGCGCGGTACTCCACCACGCGTAGCAATTATGGTATGCGCGCCCTGTGGCGCCGGTCAGGCCTGACATGGAATAAATCTCAGTCACCTCCTTAAGGGATTTCTTCGCATGCCAGCTTTCGGTGGTGCACTTGATGAATAGTACTTTGTAATCCACAACCAGGCAATAACTTGGAACACTATACTGGGGGGGGGACACTTCAACTCTGTCCTGCTACCGGTCCCCCCGGGGAACAGCAGATAAAATGAACTGTGGGCCTATGCAGTCTATAGGCCTGAACACGGCACAGTCTATTGGTTTGGGTAGGTGCCCGCTCACCACTCCGGACGCGATCCCAGTCCGGGACTTCCACCTGCTGTGTATCCGCACACAGCGTCAGCAACGATCGGGTCCCCGATCCAACTGATGTCCTCACTCGACAGGTCAGGTGCCACCCAGGCTCGGAAGTGGGGTGGAAGGCTCTTTGGAAGTTGCGCAAGGCCCCAGGCTTCAGGCCTTGCACTGCAGCAGATCCGCACAGGAAGAAGCTGTTGCTTGCAGCGCGGTGTCCAAAGAGGCCGAGCTCCGCCTCGCCTCCTCCTTAAATAATCCCTCCCATGAGTCTCTGCGGTGGCTAACTGTACTCTGGGTGCCGAACGGGGTTCTGGGTAACGTAGTTCCCGGGGCCTTAAAGGAGACCCTGCTACATTATCATATCCTCCAAAGTCCAGCTCCGATCTGCCCTAGGGCCCCACAGCCACGCTCCAGTACTGGGCTTCCACTTTGCCTTCCACAGTCCACACCCTTCCGTTCTCATTGGCTGGGGAGAAGCTGCGAGCCATTTCCTAAATGAAGAGAAGCATGGGGTGAGAACAGCCCAGGATGGGAAAGTGTCTGTGCTGTCAACATGGAAGGGTAAACAATCTCAGTGAGGCAAGAGGAGGAGAGTGCCATCCTGTAGCCACAATGGGACCGATGTCACTGGTGAGGTAAGACACTGCTCAGTGTCTCCTAGTCACCAGCTGGGATTCTCTGTACCCCCCACCCAGAGATGTCCGCTTACTCCCCCTTTCCTGACAACTGGGGAAAAGACACACACCTCCCCCCAACATCTGCCAACACTGACAGAGAACCTTCAGAAATTGCTAAAATCCCTTAACACCTCCTGAGGTGCCCTTGTGGAGCTACAGGCTCCAGGTTTTGTATCACATGGCTTTGCCCCCCCCTAGATCTAAGTTGCGCCCCCCCCCCCAAAGCCCCCTGACCACCACTCTGCCCTGGATGCTATGCCCGGCTGCTGAGCTCCTTTACCATTACAGCACCCTATACTGCTCCTCCTCCGCAGGGCTGCAATCACATTCCTTTACAACACAGCCAGTCAGCCACGATCTGCACAGGGTGTATCTGCCTACTGCAACTACACTGTCGTTTCAACCAGAGAATTTTACATGTCAGAATGGCAACATAAAAGACAGATACACCTTATGAAGGCTGACAGACTGTGTGTAAAGGAATGTGATTTCAGTCCTGTGTAGTGTGGGGAGGAGGAGATGTATACAGTGCTGGGATGGGAAAGGAGTTCTGCCAAGTGACCTGCCAGGGGTCCCTGTCCTCTGATTCTCCAGAGGTGATCCCGGTCCTCTGATGTAAGGAGGAACTCTGAAAACTAAAACCTCTTAAGCCACTTTAAGTATCTTGGCATGCGGTGGGTGTATCTGCATGCACTGTGGTGGTGGTAGTGGGAAGGGGCCCAGGTCAACTTTTGCATTGGGGCCCGCAAGCTTCAAGCTATGCCTCTGTATGTACTGCAGCGGGTTGGCATGTGGTTAAAGAAATCTTGATCACAAAAGCAAAATAACACCCAGAATGAGGATAATGTAGGACTCTAAGGCTACTTTCACACTGAAGCGCTTTATGCGCTGGGGGTATAGCGCCGCCATTTTTAGCGGCACTATACCGTAGTTTTTGCCACGATTTGCGGGCGCTAGCGTCATGATTTTAACCCCCACTAGCGGCCGAAAAAGGGTTAAACCCGCCTGCAAAATGCCAGGCGGTTTGGAGGCGCTACCCCATTGATTTCAATGGGCAGGGGTGCTATAAGAGTAGTATTTTTACCGCTCCTACCGCGCCTCAAAGATGTGGCTGGCAGGAGTTTTTTTACCCTCCTGCCAGCGCACTGCTCCAGTGTGAAAGCCCTTTGGGCTTTCACACTGGATACAAAGGAGAGGCTCTTTCAGGGCGCATTGCAGGCGCTATTTTTAGCGCAATAGCGCCTACAAAGCGCCTCATTGTGAAAGCAGCCTAAGGAAGAAAAGTTTCTAACAAACTAGACAAACAGAAAAAAAAATTAAAATCACCAAAAACAGTGCGGAAAACATCAATCGCTCCTTTTGTAGAAAAAAATTAATAAAAATGATGTGCTCAATATATTCATTATGGTATGTAGCCTGGGGACGGAAGGGGTTTACATTGGAACCTCGGATTGCGAGTAACGCGGTTAACGAGCGTTTCGCAATACGAGCACTGTATTTTAAAAAATCGTGACTCGGTTTGCGAGTGTTGTCTCGCAAAACGAGCACGATTCAGGCCAAAGCGGTGTGCAGTATCGCTTTTGGCCTGAGGTGGTGGGGCGCCAGAGCCGAACGTCGCCCATCGGTGCCGTTTGGAAATGCACGGAAAGGCCAGAGGAAAGCACAGCTGACCTCGACAAATCTCGGGAATGAAATCGTTCCGAGGTTTGCCGAGGTCAGCCGACGTGTCCTCCAGACATGGGAGTAAGTCACACATGTGCAAGTCACAAGCAAGTCTCAAGTCTTAACCTTCAAGTCTCAAGCAAGTCCCAAGTTACTGTGACGAAAAGCAAGCAAGTCAAGTCGAGTCCCTGCTAGAAGTCAAGCAAGTCAAGTCAAGTCATTTATTTTGGTCAAGTCACAAATCAAGTCAAAATACTGATCTACACCATACTGTATAAAAATAATAGGAGGGATAACAATAAATAATATTAGTTATGTGCCCATGCCTCACTGTGCCCATGCCTCACTGTGCCCATGCTTCACTTTGCCCGTCAGCCATGTACCTGATCGGCGGCATCCCGGCGGCCATTCCAGTATTCAAAAGCCGCGCCTCCTCCTCGTCTGTGATAGGGGGAACACTAAATTTCCCAGCATTCAGTGTTCCGCCTATCATGGACATCCGCTCATCCTCATAACACAGACGAGGATAAGAGGATATCCGTGATAGGCTGAACACTGCCTGCTGTGAAATTGAGTGTTCCGCCTATCACAGACGAGGAGGCGCGGCTTTTGAACACTGCAATGGCTGCCGTCTGTCTGCATGACATGCTAATCAGGTAGGCAGACGGCGGCTTGCGGTTAGTGTTAGTGGTGCCAAGTCATTGCAAGTCATATAGCCCAAGTCAAAGTCAAGTCGCAAGTCATTAGTGACAAGTCAAAGTCAAGTCGAGTCATTTATTGAATTCTGTCAAGCAAGTCGCAAGTCCCCAAACAGGTGACTTAAGTCTGACTTAAGTCAAGTCATGTGACACAAGTCCCCCACCTCTGGTGTCCTTGGGCCTTTTCGGCCATTTCCGAGGCTCTCTGGCGCCCTACCCGGCATCTGGCCGCATGCAGTATTGCATACCATTGAAGTCAATGCGGAACAAATTATTTTAGTTTCCATTGACTTCAATGGGGAAACTCACTTTGATATGCGAGTACTTTGGATTGCGAGCATTCTCCTGGAATGAATTATGCTTGTAATCCGAGGTTCTACTGTATTTGTATACATAGGGCTGATATTGAGGGGCATTGGTTGCTCCTGAGCTGACGAGAGCCTGTGACTGACGGCAGGCAGTGGGCGGATCTTTAGACCAGTGTTTCTCAACTCCAGTCCTCAAGGCGCCCCAACAGGTCATGTTTTCAGGATTTCTCTCAGATGAAACAGCTGTGGTAATTACTAAGGCAGTGAAACTGATCAAATCACCTGTGCAAAATAATGGAAAGCCTGAAAATTTGACCTGTTGGGGCGCCTTGAGGATTGGAGTTGAGAAACACTGCCTTAGACAGCCTACCATTGGCTATAGAAACTGCCCGCTGTCAATTACAGGGTGACAGCGGACCTAATGGGGAGGTTGTCAGCTGTGAAGATGATAGTGTCCTTAACAACCAGTGACTGGGAGAGAGAAGCAGTGGCAAATATGTTGCTCTGCTACACTGCGGACAGGAACAGGCGCTCTGCCTGTCTCTGTGTGCAAAGTTGGAGTAGGTCTTAATTACCTCCATTTTCGTTATCACAAAGTAGACATAATTATTTTTGAATTTAGTGCATTATTGGGCACTTTGATAAAGTTACTGACACGGGCGGTAGGGATTTTTTAATCTGGCACAGACCATTTTGTATTATTCTTGTATAATTTCTGAAGTCTCTTACTGTCTCTTGTATCATGTCTGCAGTCTCTGACCATCTCCTGTATCTTGTCTGCAGTCTCTGACCATCTTGTGTATCATGTCTGCAGTCTCTGACCATCTCTTGTATCATGTCTGCAGTCTCTGACCATCTCCTGTATCATGTCTGCAGTCTCTGACCATCTCCTGTATCATGTCTACAGTCTCTGACCATCTCCTGTATCATGTCCGCAGTCTCTGACCATCTCCTGTACTATGTCTGCAGTCTCTGACCATCCCCTGTATCATGTCTGCAGTCTCTGACCATCTCTTGTATCATGTCCGCAGTCTCTGACCATCTCTTGTATCATGTGTGCAGTCTCTGACCATCTCTTGTATCATGTGTGCAGTCTCTGACCATCTCTTGTATCATGTCGGCAGTCTCTGACCATCTCTTGTATCATGTCGGCAGTCTCTGACCATCTCTTGTATCATGTCGGCAGTCTCTGACCATCTCTTGTATCATGTCTGCAGTCTCTGACCATCTCCTGTATCATGTCTGCAGTTTCTGACCATCTCCTGTATCATGTCTGCAGTCCCTGACCATCCCCTGTATCATGTCTACAGTCTCTGATCATCTCCTGTACTATGTCTACAGTCTCTGACCATCCCCTGTATCATGTCTGCAGTCTCTGACCATCTCTTGTATCATTTTTGCAGTCTCTGACCATCACATGTAACATGTCTCCAGTCTCTGACCATCTCTTGAATTAGGTCTGCAGTCTCTGACCATCTCCTGTATCATGTCTGCAGTTTCTGACCATCTCCTGTATCATGTCTGCAGTCTCTGACCATCCCCTGTATCATGTCTGCAGTCTCTGACCATCTCTTGTATCATGTTTGCAGTCTCTGACCATCACATGTAACATGTCTCCAGTCTCTGACCATCTCTTGAATTAGGTCTGCAGTCTCTCTGATCATCTCTTCTATCAGGTCTGCAGTCTCTGACCATCTCTTGTATCAGATCTGCAGTCTCTGACCATCACTTGTATCATGTCATTGGTATTTTACTATATTGTGTTGTGTGTCTGTTGTCTCTGACACTGAATATTTTGTGCGGCCCTTTGGTGATGTCTAGAGGCATACTTGAGGCCCACCATACTAAGAAAGTTGACCACCACTGGTTTAGACTAAGCTTGCAGCCTGGAACATTGATTGTTTATTATTTTTCCTCCTTTGGGCTATAGTACTAAGCCAGAACATCCAGGCAACTCCAAGGCAGCAAGTTCTCCTCTATTGTGGTGACCATCTCCTGTATCATGTCTGCAGTTTCTGACCATCTTGTGTATCATGTCTGCAGTCTCTGACCATCTCTTGTATCATGTGTGCAGTCTCTGACCATCTCCTACTGTATATCATGTCTGCAGTCTCTGATCATCTCCTGTATCATGTTTGCAGTCTCTGACCATCTCGTGTATCATGTCTGCAGTCTCTAACCATCTCTTGTATCATGTTTGCAGTCTCTGACCATCTCTTGTATCATGTCCACAGTCTCTGACCATTTCTTGTATCATGTCTGCAGTCTCTGACCATCTCTTGTATCATGTTTGCAGTCTCTGACCATCACTTGTATCATGTCCGCAGTCTCTGACCATCCCCTGTATCATGTCTGCAGTCTCTGACCATCTCTTGTATCATGTTTTCAGTCTCTGACCATCACATGTAACATGTCTGTAGTCTCTGACGATCTCTTGAATTAGGTCTGCAGTCTCTGACCATCTCCTGTATCATGTCCGCAGTCTCTGACCATCTCCTGTACTATGTCTGCAGTCTCTGGCCATCCCCTGTATCATGTCTGCAGTTTCTGACCATCTCCTGTATCATGTCCGCAGTCTCTGACCATCCCATGTATTATGTCTACAGTCTCTGATCATCTCCTGTACTATGTCTGCAGTCTCTGACCATCCCCTGTATCATGTCTGCAGTCTCTGACCATCTCTTGAATTAGGTCTGCAGTCTCTGACCATCTCTTGTATCAGGTCTGCCGTCTCTGACCATCTCTTCTATCAGGTCTGCAGTCTCTGACCATCTCTTGTATCAGGTCTGCAGTCTCTGACCATCACTTGTATCATGTCATTGGTATTTTACTATATTGTGTTGTGTGTCTGTTGTCTCTGACACTGAATATTTTGTGCGGCCCTTTGGTGATGTCTAGAGGCATACTTGAGGCCCACCATACTAAGAAAGTTGACCACCACTGGTTTAGACTAAGCTTGCAGCCTGGAACATTGATTGTTTATTATTTGTCCTCCTTTGGGCTATAGTACTAAGCCAGAACATCCAGGCAACTCCAAGGCAGCAAGTTCTCCTCTATTGTGGTGACCATCTCCTGTATCATGTCTGCAGTTTCTGACCAACTTGTGTATCATGTCTGCAGTCTCTGGCCATCTCTTGTATCATGTGTGCAGTCTCTGACCATCTTCTACTGTATATCATGTCTGCAGTCTCTGACCATCTCCTGTATCATGTCTGCAGTCTCTGACCATCTCCTGTATCATGTCTGCAGTCTCTAACCATCTCTTGTATCATGTTTTCTGTCTCTGACCATCTCTTGTATCATGTCCACAGTCTCTGACCATTTCTTGTATCATGTCTGCAGTCTCTGACCATCTCTTGTATCATGTTTGCAGTCTCTGACCATCTCTTGTATCATGTTTGCAGTCTCTGACCATCTCTTGTATCATGTCCGCAGTCTCTGACCATATCCTGTATCGTGTCTGCAGTTTCTGACCATCTCCTGTATCATGTCCGCAGTCTCTGACCATCTCCTGTATCGTGTCTGCAGTTTCTGACCATCTCCTGTATCATGTCTGCAGTCTCTGACCATCCCCTGTATCATGTCTACAGTCTCTGATCATCTCATGTACTATGTCTGCAGTCTCTGACCATCCCCTGTATCATGTATGCAGTCTCTGACCATCTCTTGTATCATGTTTGCAGTCTCTGACCATCACATGTAACATGTCTGTAGTCTCTGACGATCTCTTGAATTAGGTCTGCAGTCTCTGACCATCTCCTGTATCATGTCTGCAGTTTCTGACCATCTCCTGTATCATGTCTGCAGTCTCTGACCATCCCATGTATTATGTCTACAGTCTCTGATCATCTCCTGTACTATGTCTGCAGTCTCTGACCATCCCCTGTGTAACGAGCCCCTTGCTTGCTCGGTTCCACTCTCCCGACACTCCTCTGCTACTATTGGATCATATTGCAGATCGCAACGTCTGATGGTTTGGCCATCCGATGCTCCAGGATCCAAACTACAGCTATGTGACATTCTAATCCATTTGTGATAGTTCAGAATAAACACCAGGCAGGCTGTATGTAAGTTCAAACAGGAATCTCTCTTTATTGGATGCACACACACACACTTTTATACAGCAGTTTGAACACCCTGCCCCCAACAACCACTTTCCTATTGGTTAATTGTAAAGTACATTGTAGTTCGCAATTAGCTTCTCTTGGCCATGCAAATAAGGACTTGAAACAGGGTCAGCAGGGATTGGTCCGATAGCTTGAATAGGAGAACTGAGATGTGTATTGACACAGAAGCCCCAGGGGGTAATTAATGTACATAAACAAACAGTCAAACACAGAACAATGCTTTTCTTCTAGACCATGGAGCTGTCTGGAGGGGGGGGGGTAGCCTTAAGACAGGGCAGAAGACCCCCCACTGTGTAATAGATTCAAAGGAGAAATACTTCAGTATTCCAAGGTCCATGACAATACTCCCTCCTGGGAAACAGTCCAACAGCCACAGTGGGACCCCAAACGGGTCAACTCGAGGATGTTGGAAAAGTAGTCTTAAGGTTCCAGGTCTGTCTGCCGGGATAACCCATCCGCATTCCTGTCTTGAGGCCCTGGCCCATAATCGGAAGGCAAGAGGCTGGCATTCAGTCCTCTCCAAAAGCCTCTGTCCCAGCTAGGTCTGTCACACATCTCCCCTTTCGGCAGGAAACTAACATAGGCGGAGACCCCAGACGGGTTGACTCCGAAGTTAGTCCATCGTTCTATTCCCCCAATGCCGGTATCCACACAGTACCCCAAATAAATTGCTCCAAACAGAGCATTACTTACCCAGCCAACCTCTGCCTCTCTCAGAGAACATACCCGCCGCTGGGGAGAGGCCTGGACTGGCCCTTCTCCCTGGAGTCCTTTCAGCCGCTGGAGAGAAGACAGGGTGACTGGGCTCAGTCCGTTGGGGATCTGGGTCGACTGCCCGGCATCCCTGGGGTATACAAGTGGAGACTGAAGTCCCATCCACTTGTGGTAGGTGAAAATCCCCCAGTGCTTGCAAAGCAAGGCTGACATCCTCCTGTCTCAGTGTCACACCATTTTCTGGGGTTGTGTCAGTGAGGACTGAAGTCCCATCCAATACCACAGGACCTCCCTCTTCTGTTAGTTGAGAGCAGAGGCCCGTGGCACTCTGCTCTGTTGCCAGCTCTTCCGCTGGGTTGCTGTGAGTGGGGACCGCAGTCCCATCCACCGATATCCGCTCATGTGGCAGTTGTGTGCCGATGCCAGTAGCATTCTGCCCTGCTGCCAGTGATTCAGCTGGGAGTAAAAGCTTTACTGCCTCAGCTTGTTGCTGGGGAGAAGGGCCAACTGCCCCGGCTCCCTGAAACTCCACAGTTGTTTTCGGTGCTGGGCAGAGGTTGGTAGCACTCTGCCCTGTTGCCAGCACTTCTGCTGGGGACTCCACACCATCTGCTCTGGCTAACTGTTGGGGAGGGAAAAGGGCTGTTTCTCCCCCCTGCATCTCTGAAATCCACTTGGAAAGAGGAACCATCATCTTCTCACCTCGGGCCTCCAAAACTGCCACGGGTGTAGAGCAGGGGTCTGCAGTACTCTGTCCTGCTGCCAGTACTTGGGCAGGCGATGCATAATCCCTAACATCCTCTGAACAGCCCATTAAGTCCATACCTTCTGTAATCTGTGGCTGGGGAGATGAGCCAACTGCCCTAGCTCCCTGGAACTCCATATCATCCACTTCGGCTTTAGGGATGGCAATCTTCAGATTTTCCACTGCTGATTCTTCAGCCAGGCTAGCTCCCTGGAACTCCATATCATCCACTTCGGCTTTAAGGGTGGTAATCTTCAGATTTTCCACTGCTAATTCTTCAGCCAGGATTTCAGAGTTGTCAACTGGTATTTCCTGATAGTCCCAGGCAAAGGGAGCCCCACTGTCATGTACCTGGTGGAAGAGTCTGATTATGCAGAGGGAGGCCTCCCTTACACCTCTCACTCGAGGCCCCTGGTAGTGAAAACAGGAGGCGCAGGAGTGCAGAGTCGCACGAGAGCCTGGTAAAAGTCGCTGGTGGTGCGCTGGACCGGAGCTGGGACGGAGACTGGAAGGGATCCGGAAACAGCTGACAGACTGACAACTGGAGCTCAGGCAGGTGCGGTCAGATGGGCTGGAAGCGTGGGTACACCAGTCCCAAGCAGGTAAGTACTGGAGCGGGATCAGGTATGAGCAGGTTAGGCAGCTGGCAGGTCTCAGGTACAGGTAAGTACTGGAGCAGGATCGGGGATGAGCGGGTTAGGCAGCTGGCAGGTCTCAGGTACAGGCAGGTTCGGCAACGGGCTGGCAACAAGGTAGCAGAAGGAGCAGGCAGGAACGTAGTCAACACAGGCCGGGGGTCAGGTACAGGCAGATCAGCAAGAATGGTCAAACAAGCCAGGAAGGGTCAGCTGGAGCAGGATTCAGGTAAGCAGGGGTCAGAGGTCTCAGGTAACACTGTAGACCGAACAGCACAGAGCCCAGCCATCAGCCCCTTTAAATAGCCCCATCTGGCGCCATGAGCCGCCGCTGCGCGCTCCCGCACGTGCCCGCGCGCGCACCGCTATCGCGCATGCGCACATCAGCGTGCGCCGATGCGCCACTACCGCGCATGCGCGAAGATGCGCCGACATCGCCATTGACATTTCTGGTGTGCCCTTCCTGACACCCACCCTGCTGCTGAGCAGAGTCTAGCAGCTGTTTGTAGGCAATCTCCAGCTCCAATTCCTGAACGGCCAGAAACTCCAAATCTTCCTGTGCCCAGTGCCCTTCCGAGACATTCAGTCTTTGTTCTCTGTGCTCCATTATTTCCTCCAAACGCCACTCCCGATCACTCCCAAAGTCAGGGTCCTCGGACAGTCTCCAATACAACAATCCCAGGCCATTATAGTCAAAGCCTTCCGTGGGGCTGTCATCCGCTGACCATGGGCACTCTTGGGCTACATACCACCGGAGGGCTCTGTAGCTCTCATCCAACCGCATCTCTGCCCGGATCAGCCTGCTTAACTCAGCTGTCCACTCCTGCTTCGGTTGTTCCCCCAATAACAGCATTCATACTTCATACTGCGACCAGTACCTTACATAGATGGAGGGGAGAATCTTTCCCTGGTGTTGCTGCTCGAGAGCTAGCACTTTCTTCCAGAGTTCGCAGCGGATCGAATCCGACCATCCCAGCAGGACCTCCTCTGATACTGGTCCTCTATGCTGTATCTGCATCTCTCGCAACCTCCTTCCGAATTCCTCTTCCATGGCGGCTGGTTCTTTAGGCGTTGTCTCCGATTGCCGTATTTCCGCCATTCTCCGCTCATGTTGCCGCTCTAGTTCTCTCTTTTGTCGGGCATCCTGCAGCTGGATGCCTTTAATGGCTTCCTGTATGGTGGTCTCTGATGGGTTAGCCCCATATAATGCCAACCGCTGTCGCACTCGTTGCTGAAACAAATCTTCAACTGACCGGGGTCCTGCATCACCCTTCTTCTGGTCCATCTCGGCTCTCAAGTGGGTCTTTCAGCGTGACTTTCCTGCAGGCTGCATAGCTGGTCATTCACTGTGGTGGTTTGGAGTGTCCCAGGAACTGGAGAGCAAATCCCACCGCTGCCAACCAATGTAACAAGCCCCTTGCTCGCTCGGTTCCACTCTCCCGACACTCCTCTGCTACTATTGGATCATATTGCAGATCGCAACGTCTGATGGTTTGGCCATCCGATGCTCCAGGATCCAAACTACAGCTATGTGACATTCTAATCCATTTGTGATAGTTCAGAACAAACACCAGGCAGGCTGTATGTAAGTTCAAACAGGAATCTCTCTTTATTGGATGCACACACACACACTTTTATACAGCAGTTTGAACACCCTGCCCCCAACAACCACTTTCCTATTGGTCAATTGTAAGTACATTGTAGTTCGCAATTAGCTTCTCTTGGCCATGCAAATAAGGACTTGAAACAGGGTCAGCAGGGATTGGTCCGATAGCTTGAATAGGAGAACTGAGATGTGTATTGACACAGAAGCCCCAGGGGGTAATTAAAGTACATAAACAAACAGTCAAACACAGAAATATGATTTTCTTCTAGACCATGGAGCCGTCTGGAGGGTTAGCCTTAAGACAGGGCAGAAGACCCTCCACTGTGTAATAGATTCAAAGGAGAAATACTTCAGTATTCCAAGGTCCATGACACCCTGTATCATGTCTGCAGTCTCTGACCATCTCTTGAATTAGGTCTGCAGTCTCTGACCATCTTTGTATCCGGTCTGCCGTCTCTGACCATCACTTGTATCATGTCATTGGTATTTTACTATATTGTGTTGTGTGTCTGTTGTCTCTGACACTGAATATTTTGTGCGGCCCTTTGGTGATGTCTAGAGGCACACTTGAGGCCCACCATACCAAGAAAGTTGACCACCACTGGTTTAGACTAGTGATGAGCCGAACACCCCCGGGTTCGGTTCGCACCAGAACCCGCGAACGGACCGAAAGTTCGCACGAACATTAGAACCCTATTAAATACAATGGATGCGAACGTTCGAATTCTAAAGTGCTAATTATAACGACTATTATGCATGTTATTGTCCTAAAAAGGGTTTGGGAACCCGGGTTCTGCACCAGAGGACATGTATCAATGCAAAAAGAAGTTTTAAAAACGGCCGTTTTACGGGAGCAGTCATTTTAATGATGCATAAAGTGAAAAAAAACAAAAACAAATATTCCTTTAAATATCGTACCTGGGGGGTGTCTAAAGTATGCCTGTGAAGTGCCACGTGTTTCCCGTGTTTAGAACTGTCCCTGCACAAAATGACATTTCTAAAGGAAAAAAAAAGCCATTTAAAACTGCTTGCGGCTTTAATGTAATGTCTGGTCCCGGTAATATGGATGAAAATCTTTAAGAAAAATGGCATAGCTACCCCATCACAGCCCCCCCCCCCCTACCCCAGCCCATTACCAGCCCCTTTGGGTCTTGTATGGATATTAAGGGGAACCCCGCACACAAAATAAAAAAGGCCCTATATACTCTGAACAGCCGTATACAGGTGGTGCATACAAGACAGGGACTGTAGGTTTGTTCTTATGTAGAATCTGTTTGTAATTTTGAACTGGTACATTGTTTAAGTGTAGCTCCAGCCAAAAAATATATTTTTAAGCTTTTTGGAAAACATAGGGAAGGGTTATCACCCCTGTAACATTTGTTTTGCTGTCTGTGCCCCTGTTCAGAACATTTCACCTCACTTTCCGTCCCAATGACAACTGTTTTTGAAATGTGGTGTTTTTATTGAAACAAGGATTGGTGATAAAGCATCAGTAGAGAGGAGACACCTTTCTCCCATATTAATTCTTACAGGAGAGAATTTTCCTTCCTAGGGGTAGATTTCCTCTCACTTCCTGTTGTCTTCTTCCGTTTGCAAGTAGGAGTCGTTTGAAAGTTGGATGTTTGAAAGTAGGGACCTGCCGTATATACTCTGCAGAAATTGGCCCCTTAGGTGTTGGTGTTGGCACAACACTGTAAGCACTCACAGTTACTCTTGGTGGGTGCTGGAACGCCCTGCTGTCAACTATTATATCAGGAATTGTAATTACATATAATTGTTGAACAGTGGTAGGAAAAATTGGGCCTTTGATGGTGGTGCTGGTGCCACAACACTGTAAGGCCTCACAGTTACTCTTGGTGGGCGCAGCAATGGGCCCTGCTGTGAATTATTAGATCAATAATTATAATTGCATGCCCCTGTTGAACAGGGGCTGAAAAATTGGGCCTTAGGCACTGGTGGCACAACACTGCAACCCCTCACAGATACTGTACTTGGAGCACAGCAATGAGCCCTGTTGCAAAGTATTGCATCAAAAATTGTAATTACACGCCCCTGTTAAACAGGGGCTGAAAAATTGGTCCTTAGGCACTGGTGGCACAACACTGCAACCCCTCACAGATACTGTACTTGGAGCACAGGAATGAGCCCTGTTGCAAAGTATTGCATCAAAAATTGTAATTACACGCCCCTGTTAAACAGGGGCTGAAAAATTGGGCCTTAGGCACTGGTGGCGGCACCCAGAAACAAAAATGTTCTTCCAAGCTATCATCATCAATCGGATCATTGAGGAGGAGGAGGATAGCCAGTCAACATAACAGCACAGGCACTCAGCATCAGCATCAGTCTTGAAGGGATGTGACATTTTAAAATAAATTAGTCTGTTATATCAGCATCAGGTGTGTGGTAGCTGGTGGTGATCCAAGACTGGTTCATCTTGATGAAAGTCAGTCGATCAACCGAGTCGGTGGACAGGCGCACCCTGTGATCCGTGACAAATCCTCCAGCAGCACTGAATGTGCGTTCTGAAAGAACGCTGGATGCAGGACAGGCCAGTAGCTCAATTGCATACTGTGCAAGCTCTGGCCAGTGATCCATCCTCAAGACCCAGTAAGCCAGAGGATTTTCGGTGGGGAAGGTGTCCAAGTCTGACCTTGCCCCTAGGTATTCCTGCACCATGTATATCAGACGCTGGCGATGGTTGCTGGAACCGATCATACTTTGGGGCTGCGGACAAAAGAATTGTCTGAACGCATCGGTCAGACGGCCACCTTCCCCACCGCTCCTTCTTTGACTGACCGAAGCCTCAGCAACTCGTTGTCCAGGACCAGGAGTTTGTAACCTCCCAGTCTCTGGGAACGCGTTGCACAGACCTTTCTGCAAGGCCTCCCAGAGTTGTCTCATCCTCTGCTCCCTCTGCGACGGTAACATAAGGTCCGCAACCTTACCCTTGTACCGTGGATCAAGGAGAGTGGCCAGCCAGTAATGGTCCCTCTCCTTGATCCGAAGAATACAAGGATCCTTCCGCAGACTTTGCAGGATCAGGGAGGCCATGCAGCGTAGGTTAGCTGAGGCATTCAGTCCGGAGTCCTCTGGGTCACTAAGGACGACATGATCCGCAGCCACCTCCTCCCAGCCACGTACAAGTCCACTGGTTTCTTGGGACTGTAAATCATCCCTAAAAGACTGCTGCTGATGATGCTGAGTGCCAGGCTCCACCTCCATGCTGACACAATCCTCCTCCTCCTCCTCTTCCTGTGCGATGGGTGGGACAGAAGGAACACTGTCTGGGTAAAGGGGGCCTTGAGAGGCAAGGAAGTCCTCCTCTTCCTGCCTCTGTTCTGCCTCAAGTGCCCTGTCCATTATTCCACACAGCGTGTGCTCCAACAGGTGGACAAGAGGTACAGTGTCACTGATGCATGCACTGTCACTGCTCACCATCCTTGTGGCCTCCTCAAATGGTGCCAGGACAGTGCATGCATCCCTGATCATGCCCCACTGGCGTGGTGAAAAAAAACCAAGCTCCCCTGACCCTGTCCTGGTGCCGTAGTCGCACAGGTACTCATTGATGGCCCTCTGCTGCGTGTGCAGCCGCTGCAGCATGGCCAACGTTGAGTTCCACCTGGTGGGCATGTCACATATAAGGCGGTTCTTGGGCAGGTTCAACTCCTTTTGCAGCTCAGCCAGGCGAGCACTGGCATTATAAGATCTGCGGGAATGCACACAGACTTTCCTGGCCTGCCTCAGGACATCCTGTAAGCCCGGGTACCTGCCCAAGAAGCGCTGCACCACCAGGTTAAGGACGTGAGCCACACAGGGCACATGGGTCAGTTGTCCCTGCCGGAGGGCGGAGAGGAGGTTGGTGCCATTGTCGCAAACCACCATTCCTGGCTTAAGCTGGCGTGGCGTCAACCACCTCTCGGCCTGCCCCTGCAGAGCAGACAGGACCTCTGCCCCAGTGTGGCTCCTGTCCCCCAAACACACCAGCGCAAGCACGGCATGGCATCTTTTTGCCTGCGTACTTGCGTAGCCCCTTGAACGCCTACGGAGCACCGCTGGTTCCGAGGACAAAGCACAGGAAGAGGCCATGGAGGAAGAAGAAGAGGAGGGGGTGGAGGAGAGAGGTGTGTCACAACCAGTAGTAGCATTTTGGAGGCGTGGCGGTGGAACAACCTCCAACACTACTGCACCTTGTCCTGTATCCTTCCCAGCTGCCAAAAGAGTGACCCAATGGGCCGTGAAAGAAAGGTAACGTCCCTGTCCATGCCTGCTGGACCATGAGTCAGCGGTAATATGCACCTTACCGCTGACCGCCCTGTCCAGCGAGGCCAAGACATTGCCTTCCACATGCCGGTAGAGAGCCGGAATCGCCTTCCGTGAGAAAAAGTGGCGTTTGGGAACCTGCCACTGAGGAACCGCACATTGCACAAACTCACAGAAGGGGGCTGAGTCTACCAACTGAAAAGGCAGCAGTTGAAGCGCTAGCAATTTAGCCAAGCTAGCATTCAACCGCTGGGCATGTGGATGGCTGGGAGGGAACTTCTTTCGACGGTCCAGCAGCTGGGGCAGGGAAATTTGCCTGCTAGAATCGGACGTCGGTGTACTGCTAGCAGAGTGGCCGCAAGTACTTGGCTGTGACACACCTAATTCTACACCTTCATTCCTCTCAGTGCAGGTTTCAGAGAGGACTGAAGGTATAGTGGGGTTGGAAATCCCAGCTGATGCGGTTTGTTCTTTGGTGTGGGTCTTTAAGGTAGGCTTGCCAACGAGCTGCATGGCAGGTCAACATATGTCTGGTCAAACATGTGGTGCCCAAGCGGCTGATGTTTTGGCCACGCGATATACGCTTGAGACATATGTTGCAAACAGCAGCTGTGCGATCTGATGCACTCGCCTCAAAAAAGGCCCACACCAAAGAACTTTTTGAATGACGGGCAGAGGCAGCGCCCTGCACAGGCGAAGCTCTGCGGTGTGATTCCGTCGGTGTGCTGCCCTTACGCTGGCCACCCAAGGGCATCCTGCCTCGTTGGAGATGTGCCTCCTCCTCATCCTCCTCCTCCTCCTCCTCTCTCCTATTAGGCACCCACGTGGAGTCAGTGACCTCATCATCCCCTCCCTCCTCATCACTGGAGCCAATCTGGCAGTATGCTGCAGCTGCTGGAACATGACTGCCAGATTGGTGTCCTTCTTGAGCATCCCCTCTCTCTGCTCTCACGATACTGCCTTCCTCTAGCTGGGTATCATCATCAGATCCTTCGAAACGCTGGGCATCCTCCTGGAGCATGTACCCAACACTGTGCTCAAACAGTTCGGGGGACTCCTCAGGAGGAGGACATGGTGGGTCTAGGGAAGGAGTGACTGATGATGACATTGATACCAGGGAAGAGGACGCTTTGGCAGCTGCTTTGCCAGTACCCTGAGCCTGGGTGAGAGAGGATGAGGAGGATGAGGAGGGCTTGGTCATCCACTCTACCAAGTCTTCGGCATGATGTGGCTCAACATGTCCAGCTGCCGAAAAGAAGGACAAGCGTGTCCCATGGCCATGTGCTGATGACAATGCACCGCGTCCACGACCAGCACTGTTGCCCCCAGACACAGAGCCTGCTTGCCCTCTTTTATTGGCTCCTGACTGTCTGCCTCTCCTTGTTTGCCTTCCAGACATTCTAATGGATGGCCTGCAGGGAGATGGGAAAAACAGCAATAAGGGCTAGCTTCAGGTGTATACTGTGCAGGAGGCTTAGCAACAATGACACTGACACTGTCCCCTGCCTATCCTTCTGTGTCCCTAAACACAAGGATTTGCAATATGCTTCAGCAAGATTGGTTTAGCACAGAATGGTACACTGACACTTTCCCTCACTGAGTGTCATTCTCTGTCCCTAAACACAAGGATTTGCAATATGCTTCAGCAAGATTGGTTTAGCACAGAATAGTACACTGACACTTTCCCTCACTGAGTGTCCCTCTCTGTCCCTAAACACAAGGATTTGCAATATGCTTCAGCAAGATTGGTTTAGCACAGAATAGTACACTGACACTTTCCCTCACTGAGTGTCCTTCTCTGTCCCTAAACACAAGGATTTGCAATATGCTTCAGCAAGATTGGTTTAGCACAGAATGGTACACTGACACTTTCCCTCACTGAGTGTCCTTCTCTGTCCCTAAACACAAGGATTTGCAATATGCTTCAGCAAGATTGGTTTAGCACAGAATGGTACACTGACACTTTCCCTCACTGAGGCCTCGTACACACGACCGATTTTCTCGGCAAGAACCAGCAAGAAACTTGCTGGCAGAGAGGTCTTGCCGAGTAAATCGGTCGTGTGTACGCGGCTATCGGGTTTCTCGTCGAGAAAACCGACAAGTAACCTCGACGAGAAAATAGAGAACCTGCTCTCTATTTTCTCGTCGAGATTCTCCTTGGCATGTTTCTCGACGAGAAAAATGAGTGTGTGTACACTTACCTGTCCTCCCGGAAGCCCGCGCATGTTTGAAATGAATTTGACGCATGCGCGGTAGCTTCCTAGGCATACGTAGGGTACACCAAGATGGCGGCGACGGCATCGAATGTGACGAGCGCATGCTCGTCGTAGTCGATGACGTCACCGCGTACGCTCCATTCAAAGAACCGCGGGTTCTTTGAAACGAGCGTGTGTACACTCGGCCGGGACAAGTTTCTTGTCCAAGAATCTCGTCGAAAAAAACGACATGTTTTTTTCAACGAGAATCTCGGCCGTGTGTACGAGGCCTTAGTGTCCTTCTCTGTCCCTAAACACAAGGATTTGCAATATGCTTCAGCAAGATTGGTTTAGCACAGAATGGTACACTGACACTTTCCCTCACTGAGTGTCCCTCTCTGTCCCTAAACACAAGGATTTGCAATATGCTTCAGCAAGATTGGTTTAGCACAGAATAGTACACTGACACTTTCCCTCACTGTCCTTCTCTGTCCCTACAAACAAGGTTTAGCACAGAATAACACACTGACACTCTCCCTACCTATCCTTCTCTGTCCCTAAACACAAGGAATCCAGGATTAGTAAAGAAAAAAATGACACTGTCCCTGCCTATGCTTCTCTTTCCCTGCTCCGGAACACACTACACAAGGCCGCCGTGCTGGCGGCCTTTTATAGTGTGGGGCGTGTACTAAATCCCCTCATCAATAATTGGCCACAGGCATCCTGCCTGTGGCCAATCATTGCTCTCCTCGCTGCCGGCGCTGTGATTGGCCAAGCATGCGGGGTCACAGTGCATGCTTGGCCAATCACAGCGCCTGGATGACACTGCGATGGCGTAGTGCATTGTGGGCCATTCGCGTCACTCGAATTTGGCGCGAACGGCCCAAATCGTTCGTTGTTCGCCGAACGATCGAACAGCCGATGTTCGAGTCGACGTACGTTCGACTCGAACACCGAGCTCATCCCTAGTTTAGACTCAGCTTGATTGTTTATTATTTGTCCTCCTTTGGGCTATAGTACTAAGCCAGAACATCCAGGCAACTCCAAGGCAGCAAGTTCTCCTCTATTGTGGTGACTGAAAACAATTCAAACTATTTTCAAGTTTACACGCCAAGAGATGGAGAGCACAAGATTGGGTCTGAAGCTGCATTCCAGTACCTTGTAGAACTGAAGATGATGACCCTTCAGGCACCTGAAAAGGTCTGAGGAATGCCACTCATTTCTTTCTAGGTATGGCAGCTGAGTGACAAGTGGACAAGGGTCCTGGTGTGCTCCCGCAGGCATCAGACTCTACTCAAGGCTGCTGTTCCTCTGCGGGGAAGTCGATGACAGCTGAAATCTATTAAAACCTTCTCCTCTGCATACCATCAATGGCTTGTAGGCCAACTGTCCTTTCCCTTCATCTGCAATCAATATTATCAGTATCATCGTTACTAGGGACACCTATTCTGGTGTGACAAGGTAACAATGCATGACATGTTAAGGACCGATCTTCCGCACTGCCTTACCCTCTACATCTCTGCCCCCACCCCACATACCCATCTTACCAATAACGACTGACAAGGTTGTGGAGTAAAATTGGCCTTGCGGCCTATTTATTTAACAAATTCTTATATATAAAAATAAATAACCATTTAAATAACATTTAACATTTTCCAATACCCTGGTGGTCTTAGAGACCACAACTTCAACTTGGACACTGGGACCAAACTATATCCCCTAGGCCTCCAGTCGCAAGACACCGACTCGGAGGCGGTACACATGTCCGCAGTGCCCTAACATTTTCCCCCTTCCTGGTTAACCCTTGTTGACCGGAAGGTACCCAATAAACCCCATACCACCTATGGGTACCACCTTTTTTCCAGAACTTCCACTTTTACCTCCTTTTCCAGCAACCAAACACCGCCACAGCTCGCAAGGGGTAAAGCCTTACCCTTGCGCGCACCTCCACACCCTCAGGGCCCGCTGAATTACCTCCTGCAACCCCAGGGCCCAAAGATCAAGGCCAACGGAATTCAAGTGGACACCGTCACCCCTTAGGTACCGCCAAGTGTCCACCTCCAATTCTCGGTGGCGCACCACAAGGCCGCCATTCCGTACAAAGAATCTCCCCACTTCCTTATTAACTTTTACCCGGGCCTTGTTGACTTTTTCCACCGACCAGGCCCAACGCCATGCCGTTCTGCCCACCATATCCGACCAAATGACAATCATTCCCAGGTAAGCAGTGCGCAACCTTAAAACATCATATTTAACATCCCGGATGAGCTGGTGCATGGACCTGGCCCCCATGTCATTCCCCCCCCCCCCGCATGCAGCACCAGGATATCCGGCGCCCTATCACGGCATGCAAACCTCTGTATTTCCGGCATAACCCCACTCCAGACCATGCCCGGCACCCCAATCCATCGGACCTGAGCTTCTCGTAGAGGAATCCCCAACTGCCTTGCATTGGGCCGAATATCGGCCCATCTTGCCCCCCAGAACACGTACGAGTGACCCAGAATCCAAACCAATATGGGTTTACCACCTGAAAAACATTGAAAATAACCTAAACCATTTTTTTTTTTGATACATCCGCCATTTTACCACACAGCCCGAACATAGCCCCCAACCAGTATCCCTTACTCATGTATCAGATGTGGGCGAATATAAAGCCTAAACCTGTCAGACTCCCACCGCCCAATCCGCTTTACTGCGTCTGCCATCAGGCCCGCCCTTGCCGCCTCCGTGGCTGCCCCAATACGAAAGGAATGCGAGGCATAACCCTTCGGATCATACCCCGCCGCCAACAAATATTTTTTGAACACCGCTATAAATTGAAACCTAGACAGTGCCGACCCATCCTCATGCATCAGAAAAGAACCCCCAAGTCCAGGACGCATGGAACAAAAGGATTCCACCGCCCGTATAGGACAGATTGACGCATCAGGAATGCGAAACAACAGGATTCGCATCCCCTTTCCACTTTGGTCCGTTTTGGACTTACTCACCGAAATCCCCACCGAGTCTTCTGAACACTCCACGTCCTGAACCAACAAACCCCCTTGCGCCTGTCTGGAAGAACTGACCAGCTCTCCCACCTTCAGGGCCCCAAAAAAAGCAAGCGCGAATGCTGCCCGGAACAAGTGACACTCATATTCCGAACTGCACACAGCGTGCAAATGCAGGAACAAGTTCTGCAACATCACAAACGAAACCGGCCGGCGGCTATCCACCGCCTTCCAGCCTTTCCTGTACCCCTTCACCGTCTGTCTCACCCAAAATTCTTTTGTGTAGTCCCTGCAACCATACCATTTGAAAAGGAAAGCCAAACCCGCTAGTGCCCGATCCACCACGGACACGGAAACGCCTCGCTCCATCTTCAAGGTAAGAAAATAAAGCAGGGCCACACCCGCATCCCACCCCACCGGGGAAACTCCAAGCCCTTGCACAAATGACCGCCATTCCTGCCAAACCTTAGCGTAGGCATTCCATGTGCCCCCACTCACTGACCGTTTAATCCACTGGACCGCGCTGCCAAAGCTATGTTCCACATCCAGCTGGGACAGGTAACTCCGCGTTGCTCCGCTGCTGGTGCCAACTCCCGGCACCTGTCCCACTGAAAACGAGACAAAGCGTCAGCCAGAGTGTTATCCACACCAGGAAGATGTACTGCATAAACGAATACATTCAAATGCAAGCAGCGCAGGACCAAATGTCATAGCAAACGCACCACCGGCTGCGATGCAGCTGACACACGATTCACCACTTGGACTACCCCCATGTTGTCGCAGTTCAAACGCACCTTGAGATTCCGGAAGGAATCCCCCCAAATTTCTAATGCCATTACGATTGGGAAAAGCTCCAGCAGTATTAGGTTCTTCAAGAAACCCGCCTCCTTCCACTCTTTGGGCCAAGGAGCCGCGCTCTATTTGCCCTGACAGAACGCCCCATACCCCGTGGAGCCTGCCGCGTCCGTAAACAATTCCAAATCAAAATTACTGACGGGCCCGGCCATCCACAACGCCCGCCCGTTGAAAGATTCCAGGAATTCATGCCACACTTCCAAGTCTTCCCGCAGCTCACCATTCAGACTCACAAAATGAGAAGGAACCCGCACCCCAGCCGTCGCAGCCGACAGCCTGCGGCTAAAGACTCTACCCATCGGCATTATCCGGCAATCGAAACACAACTTACCTAGTAGTGACTGCATCTGTCGCAGCTGAATCTTACGCCACCCGATGACGCCCCGCACTTCCGCCTTCAAAGCCTCCAGCTTATCCTCCGGTAGTCTACATTCCATCTTCAAGGAATCCAGCACTATGCCCAAGAATAAAATGGACGACGTGGGACCCTCAGTCTTCTCAGGGGCCAAAGGGACCCCGAAACGGTCAGCCACGTATTGCAACGTCCCCAACAGGACGGAGCAAACGTTAGACTCCGCCGGACCCACGCACAAGAAATCGTCCAGATAGTGGATGATCGAACTGATGCCCGACGCATCTCTGACCACCCATTCTAGGAACGAGCTGAAAGTCTCGAATAGCGCGCAAGAGATAGAGCATCCCATGGGCAAACAACGGTCCACATAGTAAGCTCCCTCCCATTTACAGCCCAAAAAACGGAAACTGTCCGGGTGTACCGGGAGCAACCTAAATGCCGATTCAATATCAGCCTTAGCCAAGAGCGCCCCACGACCACACCTACGAACCCATGCTACCGCAGCGTCTAAGGAAGTGTACGATACCGTGCAGTCCTCCGGCGCAATAGCATCATTGACCGACCCACCCTTGGGAAAGGAAAGGTGGTGAATCAAGCGAAATTTATTCGGTTCCTTCTTGGGGACAACCCCCAAGGGGGACACCACCAAATCTATCATTGGAACCTCCGTGAACGGCCCAGCCATACGCCCCAACTGCATTTCTTTAGCCAATTTCTCTGAAACGACCAAGGGCTGCAGCAGGGCGGACCGGAGGTTCCTGGCCGCCGGGGGAACGGCAAAGGGCGAACAAGGAATCTTGAACCCGCTGGCGAAGCCCTCCTCTAACAACCTAGCGGCACCCCTATCGGGATATCTATTGAGAAAGGGAAGCATCCTTTCCACCCGAATTGGCGTCATTCCCTTTACCCGCAGAATCTCCGGCACGGCCCTTGCCGCGCTTGAAGCATTTGGAAAAGGCATGGCTGCCCCCGCAACCTGAACACACATGCTTGAAGCGACAGCTTGCGCCGTACTTACACGTGCCTTCATTAAATTGCCAGCAGTAGCCCCATTTTTTCTCGGTCGGTTGTCCTGAGGCCGCGGCACCTCCGACCCCCCCCTGAAAAAAAACTGATTGGAGGCACGAAATGCCATCATCAGTCTCATCCACAAGTTGATGTCCTTGTGATCCCATCGCAGCCCTGGTCTGATGGCCAGCCTTTGCCGGAACTGCTCATCGTACCGTCACCAAGCTACCCCCTCATACGTCCTGTATGCTTCGCAAAGTAGTAAATGAACAGTAAATGAACAGCCCAGAACAATGTTCCGGGGCCTTCTCCCCTATCACAGAGGCCATGATCGCAAATGCTTGCAGCCAATTGGTAAATGTGCGGGGAATAAGACGATAACAACGCTTTTCCTTGTCCTCCTGCTTGCTCTCCTCCGGCTTCACCCTATCCAGGTTGAATTTCTCTAAGGGGAGCAACGTAAAGATCTCCACATACTCACCCTTCCAGATCTTCTCTCTGACGTCCGCCTTGAGGTGAGCTCCCAATGGCGCCTCAAAACAAATATACATCTAATTTTTCGCGGCATCCGCAAGCCTGACCGCCTCCTTTTTCTTCTCCCCCGAAGCATCCTGCCCGCCCGCTGCGGTAACCTCCCCCGGTAAGAGGGCCTGCACCGTTCCTGTCACTCCACCCACAGGTACACTAGTGGCTAATGGAGCCGTCGCCGGCCCCCCCGCTTGCCACAACTGCCTGAGATGAACCCCCTTGCCGAACTCACGCCCCCGTGGGAGACACTGAGTCGCCACTGTCTGGCTCAAACCGCCTTACCAACTCTCTTAACCCTGACCACAAATCCTGCGCCTCCCTCGCAGCCCCCTGCCTTACCGGGGAAGAAAGCACCCCCGGGGACCCACTTGTAACTGAACCCCCCCAACACTACTTTGACCCAATAAATCCTGTAAAAGTGTACAAATATTAGCTGTAGAATTAGACTTATCGGGCTGCCTTGGACTGCATCCACGAGCCGCCGAACTGGACTCCATCGCCGCCTGTTGTCCCGAGTCCTCGCCACCATCCGACCCGGACAGCTCACCCTCCGACCTGTCATCATCCGCTTCTGCTGACACATGCGCTGGCTGATCCCCGTGCGGACGCGACCCGGTGGGCAAGGACCGGCGTGGCTGTGCATCCCGTCCCCTCGATCCTGGCACGCCCGACCCACTCGCGACCTCCACCGATGGACTCCGGGTCCGCCCCCTGGCACGGGTGTCATCCGCTCGACCTCCTCCATTCACCCTCGTCGACACTGCACCCCTCACTGATCGTCCTGCCGCCACAACCGGACCCCTGGCCGCCACCGCCTCAAGGCCACTGGCCCGTGAACTGGGTCCTCCGCGCTGGGCCGCACGACTGCTCCGACCGTCCCTCGCAGTCTCGGCCGCGATGTCACCGCATCTCCGACGCGCGGGGGGGAGGGGGCCAGAGAGACGCTAGTCTCCCCCACTGCCGAGCTCCGTCCTCGGCGTGGATTCCTCCCGGCCCCCCCCCCCCCGCCGACACAGGCTGAGTGCGGCGCAGGGATGCAGCCGGAGGGCCCCTGTTGGGTCTCCGAATGGAACTCTCCGGACCTGGGGATGCGTCAGGGCTGTACCGCTCAGGCGGCCTGGACCGCCTAGCGCGCGCCGCTGTATTACCCCCCCGGCGGCTACCGCTGCCTGCTCCTCCAGGACCGCTGTGACCTGGTCCTGTAACCACTCGGCACCCTGTTCTGATAGCACTGCCCTCAGTTGCTCCATTAACCCGGCCATCACAGCAGAGGAGGCTTCCCAGCAAGCTTCTTCCTCGTGGGTCCTAGAAGAATGCTGAAATCGTCACTTCCCCCCCACACTAAACTTCTGCTGACCTTCCTCCCGGCCCCTAAACCACTCCCCTTTCCTTAAAGCAACACAGCCTAACTAAGCTGCTGCCTGTCCCACTTGTCATGCCGTCCCTGCGCTCATTCTTTTGCTGTCTCTGCTCTGGGACTCTCTGGACTACAGCTGGTATCCCATATCAGGAAGTGCCTAAACAAGGACCATCATGGTAGGATCACTAGAACTTACTTCAGACTGGATTCACACACATGTCTCCAAAAACGTGGGAAAGGGATGGCGGGAATTCCCTAAAGAAGATGCAAAATCCAATAAATATGGTGGCATTACTTTGATACAGTAGGCCAGCTAAAAGTGGTTCTAAAGCCTGGGTGTTTTTTTTTTTTTACCATAATGCATTCCCTGCAAACACCCCACTAACTATTTCCCTCCCCACCCCAAACACTTGCCTGAGCCTGTCACTGATCCAGCGTTTTCCCGGCTTCGGGTCCTCTTTCCCCTCTTTTCCTCTTCTCACAAGGACTCGGTCAGCAGAGGAAGGCATTGGCTCTTTCTGCTGTCAGTCAAATCCTGTGAGCAGAGTGCGGGGGGGTGGGGGGCTGAGTCGTGCTGTGTGTGTCTATATGCGCACACAGCCTGGCTCTGGAGCAGTGGCGGATGGTGGCTATTATTGTTTGGGGGTGGAAATCACCCACCCCCCCCCCTCGGCGGTGCGGCACTAACAACCTCCCCCCCTGCGCATGTCTGCCGATTGGTCCGGCACTTTCCTGGATTTATAAATCCAGATAGATGGGGGTGTCATCCAGCGTGGCAGGGTGTGGGCAGAGGCTCCAGGCTAGCGGGTGCGGGGTCCGTGCAGCGGCTCCAGGGTAGCGGGTCTGGGCTGCGGCTCCAGGCTAGCAGGTGCGGGGTCAGGGCTGCGTCTCCAGGCTAGCGTGCGGGGTCCGGGCAGCGGCTCCAGGCTAGCGGGTGCGGGGTCCGGGCAGCGGCTCCAGGCTAGCGGGTGCGGGCAGCGGCTCCAGGCTAGCGGGTTCGGGGTCCGGGCAGCGGCTCCAGGCTAGCGGGTGTGGGGTCCGGCCTGCGGCTCCAGGCTAGCGGGTGCAGGGTCCGGGCTGCGGCTCCAGGCTAGCGGGTGCAGGGTCCGGGCTGCGGCTCCAGGCTAGCAGGTGCGGGGTCCGGGCTGCGGCTCCAGGCTACCGGGTGCGGGCTCCGGGCTGCGGCTCCAGGCTAGCGAGTGCGGTGTCCGGGCAGCGGCTCCAGGCTAGCGGGTGCGGGGTCTGGGCAGCGGCTCTAGGGTGGCGGGCTTCCTCTCTAGCTCCAGCGGCCTGCCCCCTGGCTTCATGTCAGGCGTCAAATAGGATCGCCTAACGTTTCCGCCAATCAGGAAACAGGTCTCACACCTGCTTCCTGATTGGCGGGGAGAAGATTTAGTGTGAAAATAGCGAAAATTCATTCTCTATCGTCACACAACTGGGTGGGATCAGGATGCAGTGCTCTGCGCCCCAAGCCCACCCTTTTTTAAAGCCTATTAAAGTGGTTGTAAACCCTCTGGGGGAAGTTACACCTACAGGTAAGCCTAGATTAAGGCTTACCTGTAGGTGCTTGCAATATCTCTGAGTCTCTGAGATATTTGCAAAAAAGACTGTAACGATGTCTACGGCGCATGCGCGCCGTAGACAACGGCGCAGGCGCACTGAGCGTTCCGTTTTATGAATGGGGTCGTGACGTGAAAAGCAGCTCCTGCGCGCATGCGCGGGAGTGACGTCACGCGACTCCGGCCAGTCAAACAGCCGGAGTTCGTGGACCCCGGAAGAAGAGGGGTGAAGATGGACGCTCGCTACGAGGAAATCTGGGACATCGCGGGCTTCTACTGCAGGTAAGTGACACATAATGGGCTACTATGCGATGCATAGTAGCCCATTATGCTTTACCTTTGCAGGGAAACAAAGAGGAAGTAACCCCATCAGGGTTTACTTCCTCTTTAAAGCTTCAAAAAACACCACCCCCCATCCCCGCCATTGGAATTAATGCGCCCGGCGTCCTGAGAAGGGCCGGGCGCATGGATGGGGGGGCAGTGGCGGTGCTGGTGGGGGGGCGGCGCTTGTGCGCCCACAATGCACTGACTGCCACTGCTCGGGAGTGAGCCCGCAGGTGCACCTCCATAGAAAGTGGCTTCCAATGATGGCACGAAAAAAAAAAAATTGAATAAAGTGCAGCGCAACCACAACAATACTACAATAATATAAAATAGGTTAAAACAAGAACCTCACAATTAGACCTACACAATGGTAAGGTCTAAATCACTTGTCACAGGGACTGGGTATAAATCCACAGGTATCTTCAGAACCACCACTGGGTATGATATATTGTATCACTTAAAAAGGCAAAACTCCACTCACCATAAATGCATAAAAAAAAAAAAAGAGGAGACCATCATGGTGCAGTATCAAAAGATATTATGATTTCTAAAAAAATTATTAAAATGACTCACAAATATAGTGCACCTGTGACATCCAGTGCACCAGATGAATCACATACAGCAACAATGGTACAAGTCAAGGTCCCCTTAAGGATGAGCGACCCTGGATGAATGTTGAAAAACACACAAGCGGTCGCAATGATGTCACGCGGCCCCGCCTTCTGACATGTTTCATTACGTGACGGTGACTTAATCAGGTGCCTTTCCTATGATTAAAGGGGTTGTAAACCCACCTTCATGCATCTTATGCATTAGAGTGAAAAATCTTCTGTAGTGCAGCATCCCCCAGACCGCCCCTTTTTCTTACCTAAACCCGATCATTCCAGTGACGACCAGGAGCCCAGCAGCTCCAGCCGCTGTCTCGGGTCCTCATTGGATAGATTGATAGCAGCAGGAGCCATTGGCTCCCACTGCTGTCAATCAAATCCAGGGACACAGGAACCGGGGGGGCGGGGCCTAGTCCTGCTGTCTGTCAATGGACGCAGCAGCAGGACTCGGGAGCGTGCCCGCATGAGTGCCCCCATGGAAATCGGCTCAGGAGTCAGAAGCACCACCGGGGGACCCCAGAAAAGGAGGATCAGGGGCCGCTTTGTGCAAAACCCTTGCACAGAGCAGGTAAGTATGACACGTTTGTTATTTTAACCACTTCATGCAAATCGCCGTACTCGTACGCCGGTACTTTGGCGCTAAATACCGGGGGGGTTATGGCAGCAGCTAGCTGCCATAACCCCGGTATTTTCGGGAATGGCGTGCGTTCTCTTTAAGATAAAAGTGGTCTCCGAGATCACTTTTATCGGCGGCGGGAGAGGTGCCCACCCCCCTCTCGTCTTTGCAGCTTTCCGGACCCGCTGATAGAGGCGGAGACAATCGCGTCCTCTCCCATGGATGTCTGGCTGCCGACTGAGGGGAAGACGGCCCCAGCTCGGCTCCATAGCATGGGAGGGCGGAAGCGACGTCAAACGTCACTTCCGCCCAATGCTCTTAAAAGAGAAACTTTTTTTTTCTTTTTTTTCAAGTGAAAATTTTTTTTTTTTCGATTGCATTTTAGTGTAAATATGAGATCCGAGGTCTTTTTGACCCCCAGATCTCACATTTAAGAGGTCCTGTCATGCTTTTTTTTTTATTACAAGGGATGTTTACTTTCCTTGTAATAGGAATAAAGGTGACCCAAATGTTTTTTTTTTTTTTAAAAGAACAGTGTCAAAATATTTTTTTTTTAAGTAAAATAACTAAGTAAAAATATATATATATATATATTGTGAGGGGGTTAACTCGGTAGCGGGTGTGTGTGACCCCCTGGTTGGGCTCCCCACACAAAAACAGGGCCAGCAGACGGAGGTTGTGGTTTTCAAAATCAAAAGGTGCGGTTTATTTCTCTATGTACAGTGACAAAAACACAGCAAAGCCACAAAGAAACATAAACAAAATAAATCCTGGTCAGTTTGACCTCTGACTAAACATGCAGGTTTCCTAAACTAACAACTGGGATCAGCCTGGTGCTGTCCTAGTCCCTAAGTCCCTGGTTTAGTAAAAGTCCAAACAAATAGCCACACAGGCTTTGCCTCACCGCACAGGGGTTCACTCTCCCTAGACAGTCCACACAGGTCTGGTTCCAGGCATGAGCAAACACCTAATGAATCTGGGAGTTTTTATAGAGGCCTTTAAATGAGCTGACAAGCTTCAGCTGGTCTCATCAACTCCCTGCCTGCACGACGCCCAGCCCTCTCCCTAGAGGTATGAGTCATCCATGAGCCCACTAGCCTCAGCTGGGCTTCATCAACTCCCTAGTTGTATAAGTCGGCATAAAGCCTGAATCTGGGAGAAATATATCTACCCCCCTGGATGCAACCAGGTGACTTTACCTTCCTGCTGTCACATACCCCCCCCCTCTTGTTTTAACCTTGGGGTTGGAACACCAGCAATCAGGCATTCATGTACTCGAGACAAAGCATCCACATTCCCCATTTGAACGCCAGGGCGATGCTTTACTGTGAAGTTGAATTCCTGTAGGGCCAGGAACCACCTATTCACTCTTCTATTTGTCTCCTTGTTTTGAGCCATCCACTTTAACGGAGCGTGATCCGTAACCATGTCAAAGTGCCTACCTAGCAGATAGTACCGAAGGGAATCTAGAGCCCACTTCACCGCTAAACACTCCTTTTCAACCGTGGCGTAATTTACCTCATGGGACTTCAACTTCCTGCTGAGGTAAATGACTGGGTGCTCTTCCCCGTTCCAGACCTGGGACAATACTGCTCCTAACCCCACATCTGACGCATCACTTTGTACGACAAAGTCTTTAGAGAAGTCGGGTGAGTACAACACTGGCTGGCTACATAAGGCTTGTTTCAAGAATTGGAATGCTGCCTCAGCCTCGGGGGTCCATTTAATCATGACCGACCCTTTCCCTTTCGTCAGGTTGGTTAGGGGCACAGCCTTAGAAGCAAAGTGGGGAATGAAGCGCCGATAATAACCCGCGATTCCCAGAAAGGCCCGTACCTGCTTCTTGCTGTTGGGACGTGGCCAACTCTGGATGGCCTCGACTTTGTTGAGTTGGGGTTTTATCACTCCCCTGCCAATGGTGTACCCAAGATATTTGGCCTCCTCCTGCCCAATGGTACACTTCTTGGGGTTAGCCGTAAACCCCGCTTCCCGGATAGAGTCTAGGACTGCTTGCACTTTTGGCAGATGTGAGGCCCAATCTGTGCTATGGACAATTACGTCATCCAGGTAAGCCGCAGCATACTTCCGATGGGGCCTCAGTATCTGGTCCATTTTCCGCTGGAATGTGGCCGGCGCATTCTGTAACCCGAACGGCATTCTCTTATATTGGAACGCCCCGTCTGGGGTTACAAATGCGGTTTTCTCTTTGGCCGACTTGGCCAGGGGAATTTGCCAATACCCTTTTGTGAGGTCAAGAGTCGTCATGTATCGGGCTGTTCCCAGCCGGTCGATCAACTCATCTATACGTGGCATGGGGTAGGTGTCAAATTTTGTAACTTTGTTCAACTGACGAAAATCGTTACAAAATCGCCAGCTCCCATCCGGTTTAGGCACCAACACAATGGGACTAGACCAATCACTTTGGGACTCCTCTATCACCCCTAAGTTCAGCATTTTCTGTACTTCCTCCCGTATTGCCTCCCGTCGGGCCTCTGGGATCCGATAGGGTTTTAACTTCACCCTTTCACCGGGCGGGGTAATAATATCATGCTCTACCCCAGATGTTTGTCCCGGCAGCTCAGAGAACACCTCCTTGTTGCGAAGCACAAACTCCTTAACCTCCTGTTGTTGGGGTTGTGACAAGGTGGCTGCTATTCCAACCTCCGGAATCACGCAACCAGTTTGAGCTGGTGACCAAGTTTCTGCGACTAGGGACTCTCTATCCCTCCAGGCTTTCAACAGATTAACGTGATATATCTGTTCGGGCTTTCGCCTTCCTGGTTGTCTGACCTTGTAATTCACTTCGCTCACTTTTTCCATTATCTCGTAGGGGCCTTGCCATTTGGCAAGGAATTTACTTTCAACCGTAGGGACAAGTACCAATATCCTATCCCCCGGGGAAAAGGTACGGGTCTTTGCTCCACGGTTGTACACTCTCTGCTGTGCCAACTGCGCTTGGGCCAAATGTTCCTTCACGATGGGCATTACCTGTGCAATTCGATCTTGCATCAGGGCGACATGCTCAATCACACTCCTGTGGGGAGAACTCTCACTTTCCCAAGTTTCCTTGGCAATATCCAACAGCCCTCTTGGGTGTCTCCCATACAGTAACTCAAAGGGGGAGAATCCCGTAGAGGATTGGGGCACCTCCCTAATAGCAAACATCAAATAAGGAAGTAGACAGTCCCAATCCTTTCCATCTCTATCCACCACTTTCTTCAACATTTGTTTTAGGGTTTTGTTGAATCTTTCAACCAGCCCATCGGTTTGGGGGTGATACACAGATGTACGCAATTGCGTCACTTTGAGCAATTTACACAGCTCTTTCATAACCCGGGACATAAAGGGTGTACCTTGGTCCGTAAGCAGTTCTTTACAAATACCCACCCGGCTAAAAACAAGAGATAGCTCTTTGGCTATGGTTTTGGCCGAGGTATTTCTGAGAGGGATCGCTTCTGGATAACGGGTGGCATAGTCCATTATAACCAATATGTACTGGTGCCCCCTAGCGGACTTGATTATAGGACCTACCAAATCCATTGCGATTCTCTCAAACGGGACCTCAATGATGGGTAGAGGGACCAGCGGGCTACGGAAATGTGGCATCGGGGCCGACCTCTGACACACAGGGCAGGAGGAACAATAATTTTCTATGTCCTTCATCACCCCAGGCCAATAGAATCTCTGTAATACCCTCTCTCGGGTTTTCTCTGTCCCCAGATGACCTCCAAGAATGTGCCCATGGGCCAACTCCAACACCAACTTCCTGTAAGGTTTGGGCACCACAAGCTGCTCAACGGTTTCTTCTGCCCTTTTTGCCACCCGATACAGTAGGTCCTTCTCTACGCTGAAGTATGGGTAAGTGCAGGTATTATCTGGGTTCACTAACTCGCCATCTATTTCCACTACGTTTTCCCGTGCCTTTATTAGGGCGGGGTCTTTTAACTGTTCTGTGGCAAAATTTTCCCTGTGAACCTCCAGATCAGAAAACTCCACAGACGGTAGGTTTTCGTCTGAGGAGGTGGGCTCCTCTCCAGTTTCTTGAGTCTCCCCTGCCAATACTGACAAGGGAAATTCTGGAGAGTCCTCACCACTCTCAGAGGAGTTCTGGCTATCACATTCCTGGTGCATAGGGGCACCAGTGGGGGGCTCAGGATCATCCCACAGTTCCCAGAACTTCGGAAAATCCCTTCCCACAATGGCATCATGCGGTAATTGAGATACTAACCCCACTGGATGAGAGAGGGTACCTTTGGGGGTCTCGAAACACACTGTAGTCACTGGATACTCTCGGGTGTCCCCATGCACACAAATAACAGCTACCTTGCTATTCCCAGAGACCTCTGTTTTAACTAATTCAGCCTTTATCAGGGTCACAAGGCTACCTGAATCCAGTAATACCACAACATTTCTACCATTAATACACATTTTGCATAAATGTTTCTCAGTTCCCCGAATGGCAGTGCATGCGACTGTCGCACACAGCGACTGACGTCTGTCCATCAGAAAGTCACATTGCATGGGTTCCTCCACAACCGGGCAATTTGCTGCAATATGTCCCGCTTGCCGGCAGCGGTAGCAAACAATCCATTTGGCTGCCTCTTGAGCCCCTGACTTCCCAGGCTGTTCTCGCCAAACTTTGGGTAGAGCTCCCACCCTCTCACTCTCTCCACCCTCACCCCTTGGAATCCTCTTATCCGCCCCTGGGGATGGTCTGGTCTTAGGGTGGAAAGTCCGAGAGTCTCTGGAAGAGGCCGTCAGGTTCTCTGTAGCCAAGTATTTCTCTACACGATCCACAAGACCACTGGCCGTCTCTGGGTCTCCATGGCTTACCCACTTTTGGATGGCAGTAGGAAGAGCTCTCAAAAACCGATCCATTACAACACGTTCCACAATCTCTGGTGCGGACAAAGTCTCTGGCTGTAGCCACTTCCTGCTCAGGTGAATGAGATCATACATTTGAGACCTGGGGGGTTTTCCAAGCTGGAAAGTCCAGTTATGCACACGCTGAGCCCGGACAGCCAGGGTGACACCCAGCCTTGCCAATATTTCAGCTTTTAGCATCACATAGTCTTTTGCTTGGTCAGGCTCTAGGTCATAGTAAGCCTTCTGCGATTCACCAGTTAACAGAGGAGCCACCAGTCCAGCCCACTGCTCCTCAGGCCACTTTTCTCTTTCAGCAGTCCTTTCAAATGTGGTCAAAAATACCTCTGGATCATCCTCTCCAGTCATTTTTGTCAATAAACGACTCACCCCAAAGGACGCGGTATTAGTGGGACGGCTTTCCTCACTGGTCTGCGGACGTTGCTGCATTACTGCTTCCATTTGTTGTAGTCTCTGCTCTTGCTTCTGTAACAGGTCTATGAAGCGGGCCTCAGATTGCTGCTGGGCTTGTTGATGAGCTTGCTGCTGGGCTGCAAGGCTCCTTTGCAAACCTGCATTTGTCTGCTGTTGATTGGCATTTGCTAGAGCCAGCTGTTTCAGTATCTCCTCCATGCTGGCTTAAAAAAAACTGCCCGCATTCTCCACCAACTGTGAGGGGGTTAACTCGGTAGCGGGTGTGTGTGACCCCCTGGTTGGGCTCCCCACACAAAAACAGGGCCAGCAGACGGAGGTTGTGGTTTTCAAAATCAAAAGGTGCGGTTTATTTCTCTATAGTGATGAGCCGAACACCCCCGAGTTCGGTTCGCACCAGAACCCGCGAACGGACCGAAAGTTCGAACGAACATTAGAACCCTATTAAATACAATGGATGCGAACGTTCGAATTCTAAAGTGCTAATTATAACAACTATTATGCATGTTATTGTCATAAATAGGGTTTGGGAACCCGGGTTCTGCACCAGGGGACATGTATCAATGCAAAAAGAAGTTTTAAAAACGGTCGTTTTTCGGGAGCAGTCATTTTAATGATGCATAAAGTGAAAAAAAAAAGTCAAATATTCCTTTAAATATCGTACCTGGGGGGTGTCTAAAGTATGCCTGTGAAGTGCCACGTGTTTCCCGTGTTTAGAACTGTCCCTGCACAAAATGACACTTCTAAATGAAAAAAAAGCCATTTAAAACTGCTTGCGGCTTTAATGTAATGTCTGGTCCCGGTAATATGGATGAAATTCTTTAAGAAAAATGGCATAGCTACCCCATGACCCCCCCCTACCCCAGCCCATTACCAGCCCCTTTGGGTCTTGTATGGATATTAAGGGGAACCCCGCACATAAAATAAAAAAGGCCCTATATACTCTGAACAGCCGTATACAGGCGGTGCATACAAGACAGGGACTGTAGGTTTGTTCTTATGTAGAATCTGTTTGTAATTTTGAACAGGTACATTGTTGAAGTGTAGCTCCAGCCCAAAAATCTATTTTTAAACTTTTTGGGAAACATAGGTAAGGGTTATCACCCCTGTAACATTTGTTTTGCTGTCTGTGCCCCTGTTCAGAACATTTCACCTCACTTTCCGTCCCAATGACAACTGTTTTTGAAATGTGGTGTTTTTCTTGAAACAAGGATTGCTGATAAAGCATCAGTACAGATGAGACCCCTTTCTCCCATATTTATTCTTACAGGAGAGAATTTTCCTTTCTAGGGGTAGATTTCCTCTCACTTCCTGTTGTCTTCTTTCGTTTGCAAGTAGGAGTCGTTTGTAAGTTGGATGTTTGAAAGTAGGGACCTGCCGTATATACTCTGCAGAAATAGGCCCCTTAGTTGTTGGTGTTGGCACAACACTGTAAGCACTCAGTTACTCTTGGTTGGTGCTGGAACGCCCTGCTGTCAACTATTATATCAGGAATTTTAATTACATATAATTGTTGAACAGTGGTAGTAAAAATTGGGGCTTTGATGGTGGTGCTGGTGCCACAACACTGTAAGCCCTGACAGTTACTCTTGGTGGGTGCAGCAATGGGCCCTGCTGTGAATTATTAGATCAAGAATTGTAATTACATGCCCCTTTTGAACAGGGGCTGAAAAATTGGGCCTTTCGTGGTGGTGGTGGTGGTGGCGTTGCCACAAGACTGTAAGCCCTCAGAGTTACTCTTGGTGGGTGCAGCAATGGACCCTGCTGTGAATTATTAGATCAAGAATTGTAATTGCATGCCCCTGTTGAACAGGGGCTGAAAAATTGGGCCTTAGGCACTGGTGGCACAACACTACAACCCCTCACAGATACTGTACTTGGAGCACAGCAATGAGCCCTGTTGCAAAGTATTGCTTCAAAAATTGTAATGACACGCCCCTGTTAAACAGGGGCTGAAAAATTGGGCCTTAGGCACTGGTGCCACAACACTCCAACCCCTCACAGATACTGTACTTGGAGCACAGCAATGAGCCCTATGGCAAATTATTGCTAAAAAAATTGTAATTACACGCCCCTGTAAAACAGGGGCTGAAAAATTGGGCCTTAGCCACTGGTGGCGGCACCCATAAACAAAAATGATCTTCCAAGCTATCATCATCAATCGTATCATTGAGGACTCGGAGGAGGAGGATAGCCAGTCAACATAACAGCACAGGCACTCAGCATCAGCATCAGTCTTGAAGGGATGTGACATGTTAAAATCAATTAGTCTGTTATATCAGCATCAGGTGTGTGGTAGCTGGTGGTGATCCAAGACTGGTTCATCTTGATGAAAGTCAGTCGATCAACCGAGTCGGTGGACAGGCGCACCCTGTGATCCGTGAAAAATCCTCCAGCAGCACTGAATGTGCGTTCCGAAAGAACGCTGGATGCAGGACAGGCCAGTAGCTCAATTGCATACTGTGCAAGCTCTGGCCAGTGATCCATCCTCAAGACCCAGTAAGCCAGAGGATTTTCGGTGGGGAAGGTGTCCAAGTCTGACCTTGCCCCTAGATATTCCTGCACCATGTTTATCAGACGCTGGCGATGGTTGCTGGAACCGATCATACTTTGGGGCTGCGGACTAAAGAATTGTCTGAACGCATCGGTCAGACGGCCACCTTCCCCACCGCTCCTTCTTTGACTGGCCGAAGCCTCAGCAACTCGTCCAGGACCAGGAGTTTGTAACCTCCCAGTCTCTGGGAACGCGTTGCACAGACCTTTCTGCAAGGCCTCCCGGAGTTGTCTCATCCTCTGCTCCCTCTGCGACGGTAACATAAGGTCCGCAACCTTACCCTTGTACCGTGGATCAAGGAGAGTGGCCAGCCAGTAATGGTCCCTCTCCGTGATCCGAAGAATACGAGGATCCTTCCGCAGACTTTGCAGGATCAGGGAGGCCATGCAGCGTAGGTTTGCTGAGGCATTCGCTCCGGAGTCCTCTGGGTCACTAAGGACGACATGATCCGCAGCCACCTCCTCCCAGCCACGTACAAGTCCACTGGTTTCTTGGGACTGTAAATCATCCCTAAAAGACTGCTGCTGATGATGCTGAGTGCCAGCCTCCACCTCCATGCTGACACAATCCTCCTCCTCCTCCTCCTCCTCCTCCTCCTCTTCCTGTGCGATGGGTGGGACAGAAGGAACACTGTCTGGGTAAAGGGGGCCTTGAGAGGCAAGGAAGTCCTCCTCTTCCTGCCTCTGTTCTGCCTCAAGTGCCCTGTCCATTATTCCACGCAGCGTGTGCTCCAACAGGTGGACAAGAGGTACAGTGTCACTGATGCATGCACTGTCACTGCTCACCATCCTCGTGGCCTCCTCAAATGGTGCCAGGACAGTGCATGCATCCCTGATCATGCCCCACTGGCGTGGAGAAAAAAAACCAAGCTCCCCTGACCCTGTCCTGGTGCCGTAGTCGCACAGGTACTCATTGATGGCCCTCTGCTGCGTGTGCAGCCGCTGCAGCATGGCCAACGTTGAGTTCCACCTGGTGGGCATGTCACATATAAGGCGGTTCTTGGGCAGGTTCAACTCCTTTTGCAGCTCAGCCAGGCGAGCACTGGCATTATAAGATCTGCGGAAATGCACACAGACTTTCCTGGCCTACCTCAGGACATCCTGTAAGCCCGGGTACCTGCCCAAGAACCGCTGCACCACCAGGTTAAGGACGTGAGCCACACAGGGCACATGGGTCAGTTGTCCCTGTCGGAGGGCGGAGAGGAGGTTGGTGCCATTGTCGCAAACCACCATTCCTGGCTTAAGCTGGCGTGGCGTCAACCACCTCTCGGCCTGGCCCTGCAGAGCAGACAGGACCTCTGCCCCAGTGTGGCTTCTGTCCCCCAAACACACCAGCGCAAGCACGGCATGGCATCTTTTTGCCTGCGTACTTGCGTAGCCCCGTGAACGGCTACGGAGCACCGCTGGTTCATAGGACAAACCACAGGAAGAGGCCATGGAGGAAGAAGAAGAGGAGGGGGTGGAGGAGAGAGGTGTGTCACAACCAGTAGTAGCATTTTGGAGGCGTGGCGGTGGGACAACCTCCAACACTACTGCACCTTGTCCTGCATCCTTCCCAGCTGCCAAAAGAGTGACCCAATGGGCCGTGAAAGAAAGGTAACGTCCCTGTCCATGCCTGCTGGACCATGAGTCAGCGGTAATATGCACCTTACCGCTGACCGCCCTGTCCAGCGAGGCCAAGACATTGCCTTCCACATGCCGGTAGAGAGCCGGAATAGCCTTCCGTGAGAAAAAGTGGCGTTTGGGAACCTGCCACTGAGGAACCGCACATTGCACAAACTCACGGAAGGGGGCCGAGTCTACCAACTGAAAAGGCAGCAGTTGAAGCGCTAGCAATTTAGCCAAGCTAGCATTCAACCGCTGGGCATGTGGATGGCTGGGAGTGAACTTCTTTCGACGGTCCAGCAGCTGGGGCAGGGAAATTTGCCTGCTAGAATCGGACGTCGGTGTACTGCTAGCAGAGTGGCCGCAAGCACTTGGCTGTGACACACCTAATTCTACACCTTCATTCCTCTCAGTGCATGTTTCAGAGAGGACTGAAGTTATAGTGGGGTTGGAGATCCCAGCTGATGCGGTGCAAGGAGAGGTCCGCTTTGTTCTTTGGTGTGGGTCTTTGAGGTAGGCTTGCCAACGAGCTGCATGGCAGGTCAACATATGTCTGGTCAGGCATGTGGTACCCAAGCGGCTGATGTTTTGGCCACGCGATATACGCTTGAGACATATGTTGCAAACAGCAGCTGTGCGATCTGATGCACTAGCCTCAAAAAAGGCCCACACCAAAGAACTTTTTGAATGACGGGCAGAGGCAGCGCCCTGCACAGGCGGAGCTCTGCGGTGTGATTCCGTCGGTGTACTGCCCTTACGCTGGCCACCAAAGGGCATCCTGCCTCGTTGGAGATGTGCCTCCTCCTCATCCTCCTCCTCCTCCTCTCTCCTATTAGGCACCCACGTGGAGTCAGTGACCTCATCATCACCTCCCTCCTCATCACTGGAGCCAATCTGGCAGTATGCTGCAGCTGCTGGAACATGACTGCCAGATTGGTGTCCTTCTTGAGCATCCCCTCTGTCTGCTCTCACGCTACTGCCTTCCTCTAGCTGGGTTTCATCATCAGACCCTTCGAAACGCTGGGCATCCTCCTGGAGCATGTACCCAACACTGTGCTGAAACAGTTCGGGGGACTCCTCAGGAGGAGGACATAGTGGGTCTAGGGAAGGAGTGACTGATGATGAGTCTGACATTGATACCAGGGAAGAGGACGCTTTGGCAGCTGCTTTTCCAGTACCCTGAGCCTGGGTGAGAGAGGATGAGGAGGAGGAGGAGGGCTTGGTCATCCACTCTACCAAGTCTTCGGCATGATGTGGCTCAACATGTCCAGCTGCCGAAAAGAAGGACAAGCGTGTCCCATGGCCATGTGCTGATGACAATGCACCGCGTCCACGACCAGTAGGGATGAGCTTCGTGTTCGAGTCGAACATACGTTCGACTCGAACATTGGCTGTTCGATCGTTCGACGAAGATCGAACGATTTGGGCCGTTCGCGCCAAATTCGAGTGACGCGAACGGCCCACAATGCACTACGCCATCGCAGTGTCATCCAGGCGCTGTGATTGGCCAAGCATGCACTGTGACCCCGCATGCTTGGCCAATCACAGCGCCGGCAGCGAGGAGAGCAATGATTGGCCACAGGCAGGATGCCTGTGGCCAATTATTGCTGAGGGTGTTTAGTACACGCCCCACACTATAAAAGGCCGCCAGCACGGCGGCCTAGTGTAGTGTGTTCCGGAGCAGGGATAGAGTAGCATAGGCAGGGACAGTGACTGTTATTTCTTTCTTGCTTAACCTGGATTCCTTTAGTTTAGGGAAAGAGAAGGATAGGTAGGGAGAGTGTCAGTGTGTTTTGTGCTTCTGCTATAGTGTGCTTAAAAAAAACATTTATTCTAGGGACAGAAAACTCTAGGTAGGGACAGTGTCAGTTTCTTTCACTCTGCAAGTCCTTGTTTCCAGGGACCTGTAAGGACAGTGAGTTAATTGTCCTTGTGCTATATTGTGCTTAAAAAAAACATTTATTCTAGGGACAGAAAACTCTAGGTAGGGACAGTGTCAGTTTCTTTCACTCTGCAAGTCCTTGTTTCCAGGGACCTGTAAGGACAGTGAGTTAATTGTCCTTGTGCTATATTGTGATTAAAAAAAACATTTATTCTAGGGACAGAAAACTCTAGGTAGGGACAGTGTCAGTTTCTTTCACTCTGCAAGTCCTTGTTTCCAGGGACCTGTAAGGACAGTGAGTTAATTGTCCTTGTGCTATATTGTGATTAAAAAAAACATTTATTCTAGGGACAGAAAACTCTAGGTAGGGACAGTGTCAGTTTCTTTCACTCTGCAAGTCCTTGTTTCCAGGGACCTGTAAGGACAGTGAGTTAATTGTCCTTGTGCTATATTGTGCTTAAAAAAAACATTTATTCTAGGGACAGAAAACTCTAGGTAGGGACAGTGTCAGTTTCTTTCACTCTGCAAGTCCTTGTTTCCAGGGACCTGTAAGGACAGTGAGTTAATTGTCCTTGTGCTATATTGTGATTAAAAAAAACATTTATTCTAGGGACAGAAAACTCTAGGTAGGGACAGTGTCAGTTTCTTTCACTCTGCAAGTCCTTGTTTCCAGGGACCTGTAAGGACAGTGAGTTAATTTTCCTTGTGCTATATTGTGATTAAAAAAAACATTTATTCTAGGGACAGAAAACTCTAGGTAGGGACAGTGTCAGTTTCTTTCACTCTGCAAGTCCTTGTTTCCAGGGACCTGTAAGGACAGTGAGTTAATTGTCCTTGTGCTATATTGTGCTTAAAAAAAACATTTATTCTAGGGACAGAAAACTCTAGGTAGGGACAGTGTCAGTTTCTTTCACTCTGCAAGTCCTTGTTTCCAGGGACCTGTAAGGACAGTGAGTTAATTTTCCTTGTGCTATATTGTGATTAAAAAAAACATTTATTCTAGGGACAGAAAACTCTAGGTAGGGACAGTGTCAGTTTCTTTCACTCTGCAAGTCCTTGTTTCCAGGGACCTGTAAGGACAGTGAGTTAATTGTCCTTGTGCTATATTGTGCTTAAAAAAAACATTTATTCTAGGGACAGAAAACTCTAGGTAGGGACAGTGTCAGTTTCTTTCACTCTGCAAGTCCTTGTTTCCAGGGACCTGTAAGGACAGTGAGTTAATTTTCCTTGTGCTATATTGTGATTAAAAAAAACATTTATTCTAGGGACAGAAAACTCTAGGTAGGGACAGTGTCAGTTTCTTTCACTCTGCAAGTCCTTGTTTCCAGGGACCTGTAAGGACAGTGAGTTAATTTTCCTTGTGCTATATTGTGATTAAAAAAAACATTTTTTCTAGGGACAGAAAACTGTAGGTAGGGAGAGTGTTTTTTTTCTTTCACTCTGCAAGTCCTTGTTTCCAGGGACCTGTAAGGACAGTGAGTTAATTGTCCTTGTGCTATATTGTGCTTAAAAAAAACATTTATTCTAGGGACAGAAAACTCTAGGTAGGGACAGTGTCAGTTTCTTTCACTCTGCAAGTCCTTGTTTCCAGGGACCTGTAAGGACAGTGAGTTAATTTTCCTTGTGCTATATTGTGATTAAAAAAAACATTTATTCTAGGGACAGAAAACTCTAGGTAGGGACAGTGTCAGTTTCTTTCACTCTGCAAGTCCTTGTTTCCAGGGACCTGTAAGGACAGTGAGTTAATTTTCCTTGTGCTATATTGTGATTAAAAAAAACATTTTTTCTAGGGACAGAAAACTGTAGGTAGGGAGAGTGTTTTTTTTCTTTCACTCTGCAAGTCCTTGTTTCCAGGGACCTGTAAGGACAGTGAGTTAATTGTCCTTGTGCTATATTGTGCTTAAAAAAAACATTTATTCTAGGGACAGAAAACTCTAGGTAGGGACAGTGTCAGTTTCTTTCACTCTGCAAGTCCTTGTTTCCAGGGACCTGGAGAGACATTGAGTGAATTGTCCTTGTGCTATATTGTGATTAAAAAAAACATTTATTCTAGGGACAGAAAACTCTAGGTAGGGACAGTGTCAGTTTCTTTCACTCTGCAAGTCCTTGTTTCCAGGGACCTGTAAGGACAGTGAGTTAATTTTCCTTGTGCTATATTGTGATTAAAAAAAACATTTTTTCTAGGGACAGAAAACTGTAGGTAGGGAGAGTGTTTTTTTTCTTTCACTCTGCAAGTCCTTGTTTCCAGGGACCTGTAAGGACAGTGAGTTAATTTTCCTTGTGCTATATTGTGATTAAAAAAAACATTTATTCTAGGGACAGAAAACTCTAGGTAGGGACAGTGTCAGTTTCTTTCACTCTGCAAGTCCTTGTTTCCAGGGACCTGTAAGGACAGTGAGTTAATTTTCCTTGTGCTATATTGTGATTAAAAAAAACATTTTTTCTAGGGACAGAAAACTGTAGGTAGGGAGAGTGTTTTTTTTCTTTCACTCTGCAAGTCCTTGTTTCCAGGGACCTGTAAGGACAGTGAGTTAATTGTCCTTGTGCTATATTGTGATTAAAAAAAACATTTTTTCTAGGGACAGAAAACTCTAGGTAGGGAGAGTTTTTTTTTTTTTTCACTCTGCAAGTCCTTGTTTCCAGGGACCTGTAAGGACAGTGAGTTAATTGTCCTTGTGCTATATTGTGCTTAAAAAAAACATTTATTCTAGGGACAGAAAACTCTAGGTAGGGACAGTGTCAGTTTCTTTCACTCTGCAAGTCCTTGTTTCCAGGGACCTGGAGAGACATTGAGTGAATTGTCCTTGTGCTATATTGTGATTAAAAAAAACATTTATTCTAGGGACAGAAAACTCTAGGTAGGGACAGTGTCAGTTTCTTTCACTCTGCAAGTCCTTGTTTCCAGGGACCTGTAAGGACAGTGAGTTAATTTTCCTTGTGCTATATTGTGATTAAAAAAAACATTTTTTCTAGGGACAGAAAACTGTAGGTAGGGAGAGTGTTTTTTTTCTTTCACTCTGCAAGTCCTTGTTTCCAGGGACCTGTAAGGACAGTGAGTTAATTTTCCTTGTGCTATATTGTGATTAAAAAAAACATTTTTTCTAGGGACAGAAAACTGTAGGTAGGGAGAGTGTTTTTTTTCTTTCACTCTGCAAGTCCTTGTTTCCAGGGACCTGTAAGGACAGTGAGTTAATTGTCCTTGTGCTATATTGTGCTTAAAAAAAATGTTTTTTCTAGGGACAGAAAACTCTAGGTAGGGAGAGTGTTTTTTTTTTTTCACTCTGCAAGTCCTTGTTTCCAGGGACCTGTAAGGACAGTGAGTTAATTGTCCTTGTGCTATATTGTGCTTAAAAAAAACATTTATTCTAGGGACAGAAAACTCTAGGTAGGGACAGTGTCAGTTTCTTTCACTCTGCAAGTCCTTGTTTCCAGGGACCTGGAGAGACATTGAGTGAATTGTCCTTGTGCTATATTGTGATTAAAAAAAACATTTATTCTAGGGACAGAAAACTCTAGGTAGGGACAGTGTCAGTTTCTTTCACTCTGCAAGTCCTTGTTTCCAGGGACCTGTAAGGACAGTGAGTTAATTTTCCTTGTGCTATATTGTGATTAAAAAAAACATTTTTTCTAGGGACAGAAAACTGTAGGTAGGGAGAGTGTTTTTTTTCTTTCACTCTGCAAGTCCTTGTTTCCAGGGACCTGTAAGGACAGTGAGTTAATTTTCCTTGTGCTATATTGTGATTAAAAAAAACATTTATTCTAGGGACAGAAAACTCTAGGTAGGGACAGTGTCAGTTTCTTTCACTCTGCAAGTCCTTGTTTCCAGGGACCTGTAAGGACAGTGAGTTAATTTTCCTTGTGCTATATTGTGATTAAAAAAAACATTTTTTCTAGGGACAGAAAACTGTAGGTAGGGAGAGTGTTTTTTTTCTTTCACTCTGCAAGTCCTTGTTTCCAGGGACCTGTAAGGACAGTGAGTTAATTGTCCTTGTGCTATATTGTGATTAAAAAAAACATTTTTTCTAGGGACAGAAAACTCTAGGTAGGGAGAGTTTTTTTTTTTTTTCACTCTGCAAGTCCTTGTTTCCAGGGACCTGTAAGGACAGTGAGTTAATTGTCCTTGTGCTATATTGTGCTTAAAAAAAACATTTATTCTAGGGACAGAAAACTCTAGGTAGGGACAGTGTCAGTTTCTTTCACTCTGCAAGTCCTTGTTTCCAGGGACCTGGAGAGACATTGAGTGAATTGTCCTTGTGCTATATTGTGATTAAAAAAAACATTTATTCTAGGGATAGAAAACTCTAGGTAGGGACAGTGTCAGTTTCTTTCACTGTGAAAGTCCTTGTTTCAAGGGACAGAGAAGGACACCTGAAGGTAGCCCTTATTGCTTTTTTCCCATCTCCCTGCAGGCCATCTATTAGAATGTCTGGAAGGCAAACAAGGAGAGGCAGACAGTCAGGAGGCAATAAAAGAGGGCAAGCAGGCTCTGTGTCTGGGGGCAACAGTGCTGGTCGTGGACGCGGTGCATTGTCATCAGCACATGGCCATGGGACACGCTTGTCCTTCTTTTCGGCAGCTGGACATGTTGAGCCACATCATGCCGAAGACTTGGTAGAGTGGATGACCAAGCCCTCCTCCTCCTCCTCATCCTCTCTCACCCAGGCTCAGGGTACTGGAAAAGCAGCTGCCAAAGCGTCGTCTTCCCTGGTATCAATGTCAGACAAATCATCAGTCACTCCTTCCCTAGACCCACCATGTCCTCCTCCTGAGGAGTCCCCCGAACTGTTTCAGCACAGTGTTGGGTACATGCTCCAGGAGGATGCCCAGCGTTTCGAAGGGTCTGATGATGAAACCCAGCTAGAGGAAGGCAGTAGCGTGAGAGCAGACAGAGGGGATGCTCAAGAAGGACACCAATCTGGCAGTCATGTTCCAGCAGCTGCAGCATACTGCCAGATTGGCTCCAGTGATGAGGAGGGAGGGGATGATGAGGTCAATGACTCCACGTGGGTGCCTAATAGGAGAGAGGAGGAGGAGGAGGATGAGGAGGAGGCACATCTCCAACGAGGCAGGATGCCCTTTGGTGGCCAGCGTAAGGGCAGTACACCGACGGAATCACACCGCAGAGCTCCGCCTGTGCAGGGCGCTGCCTCTGCCCGTCATTCAAAAAGTTCTTTGGTGTGGGCCTTTTTTGAGGCTAGTGCATCAGATCGCACAGCTGCTGTTTGCAACATATGTCTCAAGCGTATATCGCGTGGCCAAAACATCAGCCGCTTGGGTACCACATGCCTGACCAGACATATGTTGACCTGCCATGCAGCTCGTTGGCAAGCCTACCTCAAAGACCCACACCAAAGAACAAAGCGGACCTCTCCTTGCACCGCATCAGCTGGGATCTCCAACCCCACTATAACTTCAGTCCTCTCTGAAACATGCACTGAGAGGAATGAAGGTGTAGAATTAGGTGTGTCACAGCCAAGTACTTGCGCCCACTCTGCTAGCAGTACACCGACGTCCGATTCTAGCAGGCAAATTTCCCTGCCCCAGCTGCTGGACCGTCGAAAGAAGTTCACTCCCAGCCATCCACATGCCCAGCGGTTGAATGCTAGCTTGGCTAAATTGCTAGCGCTTCAACTGCTGCCTTTTCAGTTGGTAGACTCGGCCCCCTTCCGTGAGTTTGTGCAATGTGCGGTTCCTCAGTGGCAGGTTCCCAAACGCCACTTTTTCTCACGGAAGGCTATTCCGGCTCTCTACCGGCATGTGGAAGGCAATGTCTTGGCCTCGCTGGACAGGGCGGTCAGCGGTAAGGTGCATATTACCGCTGACTCATGGTCCAGCAGGCATGGACAGGGACGTTACCTTTCTTTCACGGCCCATTGGGTCACTCTTTTGGCAGCTGGGAAGGATTCAGGACAAGGTGCAGTAGTGTTGGAGGTTGTCCCACCGCCACGCCTCCAAAATGCTACTACTGGTTGTGACACACCTCTCTCCTCCACCCCCTCCTCTTCTTCTTCCTCCATGGCCTCTTCCTGTGGTTTGTCCTATGAACCAGCGGTGCTCCGTAGCCGTTCACGGGGCTACGCAAGTACGCAGGCAAAAAGATGCCATGCCGTGCTTGCGCTGGTGTGTTTGGGGGACAGAAGCCACACTGGGGCAGAGGTCCTGTCTGCTCTGCAGGGCCAGGCCGAGAGGTGGTTGACGCCACGCCAGCTTAAGCCAGGAATGGTGGTTTGCGACAATGGCACCAACCTCCTCTCCGCCCTCCGACAGGGACAACTGACCCATGTGCCCTGTGTGGCTCACGTCCTTAACCTGGTGGTGCAGCGGTTCTTGGGCAGGTACCCGGGCTTACAGGATGTCCTGAGGCAGGCCAGGAAAGTCTGTGTGCATTTCCGCAGATCTTATAATGCCAGTGCTCGCCTGGCTGAGCTGCAAAAGGAGTTGAACCTGCCCAAGAACCGCCTTATATGTGACATGCCCACCAGGTGGAACTCAACGTTGGCCATGCTGCAGCGGCTGCACACGCAGCAGAGGGCCATCAATGAGTACCTGTGCGACTACGGCACCAGGACAGGGTCAGGGGAGCTTGGTTTTTTTTCTCCACGCCAGTGGGGCATGATCAGGGATGCATGCACTGTCCTGGCACCATTTGAGGAGGCCACGAGGATGGTGAGCAGTGACAGTGCATGCATCAGTGACACTGTACCTCTTGTCCACCTGTTGGAGCACACGCTGCGTGGAATAATGGACAGGGCACTTGAGGCAGAACAGAGGCAGGAAGAGGAGGACTTCCTTGCCTCTCAAGGCCCCCTTTACCCAGACAGTGTTCCTTCTGTCCCACCCATCGCACAGGAAGAGGAGGAGGAGGAGGAGGAGGAGGAGGAGGAGGATTGTGTCAGCATGGAGGTGGAGGCTGGCACTCAGCATCATCAGCAGCAGTCTTTTAGGGATGATTTACAGTCCCAAGAAACCAGTGGACTTGTACGTGGCTGGGAGGAGGTGGCTGCGGATCATGTCGTCCTTAGTGACCCAGAGGACTCCGGAGCGAATGCCTCAGCAAACCTACGCTGCATGGCCTCCCTGATCCTGCAAAGTCTGCGGAAGGATCCTCGTATTCTTCGGATCAAGGAGAGGGACCATTACTGGCTGGCCACTCTCCTTGATCCACGGTACAAGGGTAAGGTTGCGGACCTTATGTTACCGTCGCAGAGGGAGCAGAGGATGAGACAACTCCGGGAGGCCTTGCAGAAAGGTCTGTGCAACGCGTTCCCAGAGACTGGGAGGTTGCAAACTCCTGGTCCTGGACAACGAGTTGCTGAGGCTTCGGCCAGTCAAAGAAGGAGCGGTGGGGAAGGTGGCCGTCTGACCGATGCGTTCAGACAATTCTTTAGTCCGCAGCCCCAAAGTATGATCGGTTCCAGCAACCATCGCCAGCGTCTGATAAACATGGTGCAGGAATATCTAGGGGCAAGGTCAGACTTGGACACCTTCCCCACCGAAAATCCTCTGGCTTACTGGGTCTTGAGGATGGATCACTGGCCAGAGCTTGCACAGTATGCAATTGAGCTACTGGCCTGTCCTGCATCCAGCGTTCTTTCGGAACGCACATTCAGTGCTGCTGGAGGATTTGTCACGGATCACAGGGTGCGCCTGTCCACCGACTCGGTTGATCGACTGACTTTCATCAAGATGAACCAGTCTTGGATCACCACCAGCTACCACACACCTGATGCTGATATAACAGACTAATTGATTTTAAAATGTCACATCCCTTCAAGACTGATGCTGATGCTGAGTGCCTGTGCTGTTATGTTGACTGCCTATCCTCCTCCTCCGAGTCCTCAATGATACGATTGATGATGATAGCTTGGAAGATCATTTTTGTTTATGGGTGCCGCCACCAGTGCCTAACGCCCAATTTTTCAGCCCCTGTTTAACAGTGGCGTGTAATTACAATTTTTGAAGCAATACTTTGCAACAGGGCTCATTGCTGTGCTCCAAGTACAGTATCTGTGAGGAGTTGCAGTGTTGTGCCACCAGTGCCTAAGGCCCAATTTTTCAGCCCCTGTTTAACAGGGGCGTGTCATTACAATTTTTGAAGCAATACTTTGCAACAGGGCTCATTGCTGTGCTCCAAGTACAGTATCTGTGAAGGGTTGCAGTGTTGTGCCACCAGTGCCTAAGGCCCAATTTTTCAGCCCCTGTTCAACAGGGGCATGTAATTACAATTCTTGATCTAATAATTCACAGCAGGGCCCATTGCTGCACCCACCAAGAGTAACTGTCAGGGCTTACAGTGTTGTGGCACCAGCACCACCATCAAAGGCCCAATTTTTACTACCACTGTTCAACAATTATATGTAATTAAAATTCCTGATATAATAGTTGACAGCAGGGCGTTCCAGCACCAACCAAGAGTAACTGTGAGTGCTTACAGTGTTGTGCCAACACCAACAACTAAGGGGCCTATTTCTGCAGAGTATATACGGCAGGTCCCTACTTTCAAACATCCAACTTACAAACGACTCCTACTTGCAAACGCAAGAAGACAACAGGAAGTGAGAGGAAATCTACCACTAGGAAGGAAAATTCTCTCCTGTAAGAATAAATATGGGAGAAAGGTGTCTCCTCTGTACTGATGCTTTATCAGCAATCCTTGTTTCAAGAAAAACACCACATTTCAAAAACAGTTGTCATTAGGACGGAAAGTGAGGTGAAATGTTCTGAACAGGGGCACAGACAGCAAAACAAATGTTACAGGGGTGATAACCCTTACCTATGTTTTCCAAAAAGTTTAAAAATAGATTTTTGGTCTGGAGCTACACTTCAACAATGTACCTGTTCAAAATTACAAACAGATTCTACATAAGAACAAACCTACAGTCCCTGTCTTGTATGCACCGCCTGTATACGGCTGTTCAGAGTATATAGGGCCTTTTTTATTTTATGTGCGGGGTTCCCCTTAATATCCATACAAGACCCAAAGGGGCTGGTAATGGGCTGGGGTAGGGGGGGGGGTCATGGGGTAGCTATGCCATTTTTCTTAAAGATTTTCATCCATATTACCGGGACCAGACATTACATTAAAGCCGCAAGCAGTTTTAAATGGCTTTTTTTTCCTTTAGAAGTGTCATTTTGTGCAGGGACAGTTCTAAACACGGGAAACACGTGGCACTTCACAGGCATACTTTAGACACCCCCCAGGTACGATATTTAAAGGAATATTTGACTTTTTTTTTTTCACTTTATGCATCATTAAAATGACTGCTCCCGGAAAACGACCGTTTTTAAAACTTATTTTTGCATTGATACATGTCCCCTGGTGCAGAACCCGGGTTCCCAAACCCTTTTTAGGACAATAACATGCATAATAGTTGTTATAATTAGCACTTTAGAATTCGAACGTTCGCATCCATTGTATTTAATAGGGTTCTAATGTTCGTTCGAACTTTCGGTCCGTTCGCGGGTTCTGGTGCGAACCGAACCCGGGGGTGTTCGGCTCATCACTAACGACCAGCACTGTTGCCCCCAGACACAGAGCCTGCTTGCCCTCTTTTATTGCCTCCTGACTGTCTGCCTCTCCTTGTTTGCCTTCCAGACATTCTAATAGATGGCCTGCAGGGAGATGGGAAAAAAGCAATAAGGGCTACCTTCAGGTGTCCTTCTCTGTCCCTTGAAACAAGGACTTTGACAGTGAAAGAAACTGACACACTCTCCCTACCTACAGTTTTCTGTCCCTAGAAAAAATGTTTTTTTTAAGCACAATTTAGCACAAGGAGAATTCACTCACTGTCCTTCCAGGTCCCTGGAAACAAGGACTTTGACAGTGAAAGAAACTGACACACTCTCCCTACCTACAGTTTTCTGTCCCTAGAAAAAATGTTTTTTTTAAGCACAATTTAGCACAAGGAGAATTCACTCACTGTCCTTCCAGGTCCCTGGAAACAAGGACTTTGACAGTGAAAGAAACTGACACACTCTCCCTACCTACAGTTTTCTGTCCCTAGAAAAAATGTTTTTTTTAAGCACAATTTAGCACAAGGAGAATTCACTCACTGTCCTTCCAGGTCCCTGGAAACAAGGACTTTGACAGTGAAAGAAACTGACACACTCTCCCTACCTACAGTTTTCTGTCCCTAGAAAAAATGTTTTTTTTAAGCACAATTTAGCACAAGGAGAATTCACTCACTGTCCTTCCAGGTCCCTGGAAACAAGGACTTTGACAGTGAAAGAAACTGACACACTCTCCCTACCTACAGTTTTCTGTCCCTAGAAAAAATGTTTTTTTTAAGCACAATTTAGCACAAGGAGAATTCACTCACTGTCCTTCCAGGTCCCTGGAAACAAGGACTTTGACAGTGAAAGAAACTGACACACTCTCCCTACCTACAGTTTTCTGTCCCTAGAAAAAATGTTTTTTTTAAGCACAATTTAGCACAAGGAGAATTCACTCACTGTCCTTCCAGGTCCCTGGAAACAAGGACTTTGACAGTGAAAGAAACTGACACACTCTCCCTACCTACAGTTTTCTGTCCCTAGAAAAAATGTTTTTTTTAAGCACAGTTTAGCACAAGGAGAATTCACTCACTGTCCTTCCAGGTCCCTGGAAACAAGGACTTTGACAGTGAAAGAAACTGACACACTCTCCCTACCTACAGTTTTCTGTCCCTAGAAAAAATGTTTTTTTTAAGCACAATTTAGCACAAGGAGAATTCACTCACTGTCCTTCCAGGTCCCTGGAAACAAGGACTTTGACAGTGAAAGAAACTGACACACTCTCCCTACCTACAGTTTTCTGTCCCTAGAAAAAATGTTTTTTTTAAGCACAATTTAGCACAAGGAGAATTCACTCACTGTCCTTCCAGGTCCCTGGAAACAAGGACTTTGACAGTGAAAGAAACTGACACACTCTCCCTACCTACAGTTTTCTGTCCCTAGAAAAAATGTTTTTTTTAAGCACAATTTAGCACAAGGAGAATTCACTCACTGTCCTTCCAGGTCCCTGGAAACAAGGACTTTGACAGTGAAAGAAACTGACACACTCTCCCTACCTACAGTTTTCTGTCCCTAGAAAAAATGTTTTTTTTAAGCACAATTTAGCACAAGGAGAATTCACTCACTGTCCTTCCAGGTCCCTGGAAACAAGGACTTTGACAGTGAAAGAAACTGACACACTCTCCCTACCTACAGTTTTCTGTCCCTAGAAAAAATGTTTTTTTTAAGCACAATTTAGCACAAGGAGAATTCACTCACTGTCCTTCCAGGTCCCTGGAAACAAGGACTTTGACAGTGAAAGAAACTGACACACTCTCCCTACCTACAGTTTTCTGTCCCTAGAAAAAATGTTTTTTTTAAGCACAATTTAGCACAAGGAGAATTCACTCACTGTCCTTCCAGGTCCCTGGAAACAAGGACTTTGACAGTGAAAGAAACTGACACACTCTCCCTACCTACAGTTTTCTGTCCCTAGAATAAATGTTTTTTTTAAGCACAATTTAGCACAAGGAGAATTCACTCACTGTCCTTCCAGGTCCCTGGAAACAAGGACTTTGACAGTGAAAGAAACTGACACACTCTCCCTACCTACAGTTTTCTGTCCCTAGAAAAAATGTTTTTTTTAAGCACAATTTAGCACAAGGAGAATTCACTCACTGTCCTTCCAGGTCCCTGGAAACAAGGACTTTGACAGTGAAAGAAACTGACACACTCTCCCTACCTACAGTTTTCTGTCCCTAGAAAAAATGTTTTTTTTAAGCACAATTTAGCACAAGGAGAATTCACTCACTGTCCTTCCAGGTCCCTGGAAACAAGGACTTTGACAGTGAAAGAAACTGACACACTCTCCCTACCTACAGTTTTCTGTCCCTAGAAAAAATGTTTTTTTTAAGCACAATTTAGCACAAGGAGAATTCACTCACTGTCCTTCCAGGTCCCTGGAAACAAGGACTTTGACAGTGAAAGAAACTGACACACTCTCCCTACCTACAGTTTTCTGTCCCTAGAAAAAAAATTTTTTTAAGCACAATATAGCACAAGCACAAAACACACTGACACTCTCCCTACCTATCCTTCTCTTTCCCTAAACTAAAGGAATCCAGGTTAAGCAAGAAAGAAATAAAAGTCACTGTCCCTGCCTATGCTGCTCTATCCCTGCTCCGGAACACACTACACTAGGCCGCCGTGCTGGCGGCCTTTTATAGTGTGGGGCGTGTACTAAACACCCTCAGCAATAATTGGCCACAGGCATCCTGCCTGTGGCCAATCATTGCTCTCCTCGCTGCCGGCGCTGTGATTGGCCAAGCATGCGGGGTCACAGTGCATGCTTGGCCAATCACAGCGCCTGGATGACACTGCGATGGCGTAGTGCATTGTGGGCCGTTCGCGTCACTCGAATTTGGCGCGAACGGCCCAAATCGTTCGATCTTCGTCGAACGATCGAACAGCCGATGTTCGAGTCGAACTTATGTTCGACTCGAACACGAAGCTCATCCCTATTTCTCTATGTACAGTGACAAAAACACAGCAAAGCCACAAAGAAACATAAACAAAATAAATCCTGGTCAGTTTGACCTCTGACTAAACATGCAGGTTTCCTAAACTAACAACTGGGATCAGCCTGGTGCTGTCCTAGTCCCTAAGTCCCTGGTTTAGTAAAAGTCCAAACAAATAGCCACACAGGCTTTGCCTCACCGCACAGGGGTTCACTCTCCCTAGACAGTCCACACAGGTCTGGTTCCAGGCATGAGCAAACACCTAATGAATCTGGGAGTTTTTATAGAGGCCTTTAAATGAGCTGACAAGCTTCAGCTGGTCTCATCAACTCCCTGCCTGCACGACGCCCAGCCCTCTCCCTAGAGGTATGAGTCATCCATGAGCCCACTAGCCTCAGCTGGGCTTCATCAACTCCCTAGTTGTATAAGTCGGCATAAAGCCTGAATCTGGGAGAAATATATCTACCCCCCTGGATGCAACCAGGTGACTTTACCTTCCTGCTGTCACAATATATATATATATATATATATATATTTTTTAAAGCGCCCCGTCCCGACGAGTTCACACACAGAAACGACCGCATACGTAAGTCACGCCCGCATATGAAAACGGTGTTCAAACCACACATGTGAGGTATCACCGCGATCGTTAGAGCAAGAGCAATAATCCTAGCCCTAGACCTCCTCTGTAACTCAAAACTGGTAACCTGTAGACATTTTTAACTATCACCTATGGAGATTTTAAAGGGTAAAAGTTTGTCGCCATTCCACGAGCGGGCGCAATTTTGAAGCGTGACATGCTGGGTATCAATTTACTCGGCGTAACATTATCTTTCACAATATAAAAAAAAATTGGGCTAACTTTACTGTTGTCTTATTTTTTAATAGAAAAAAGTGTATTTTCTCCAATGTCATAATTGCACCGTACAGCTTGTGTCTATCTGCCCCATGTCAGCACTATATCCACCTGAGAATTTTGCAGAGCAGTGTAGGACTGGCCAGAAGAGGGATTACTTTGACGCAGTTGGCCGGCTTTATGTATTTATTTTACATTTATTTATTCACTTATTATTATTTATATAATAATAAATAAAATAATAATAAATAACCCTAACCTAATCCTAACCTAAACTGAACTCGAAACCCCTAAGACCCCATTCACACAGGGGCGACTCGTCAGGCCGCCTGACGAGTCGCGTCCCATTCTGTACAATGGAACCGTTCTAAGCGGAGCGACTGAAGTTGCTCCGACTTAGAAAAAGGTTCCTGTACTACTTTAAGACGACTTCAAGGCGACTTCCATTGACTTCAATACAGAAGTCATTTTGGAAGTCTCCTTTGAAGTCGTCTGCAGATCGCCCAGCACAGTCGCGGCATGAGTCGTGCCGCCCCTGGGTGAATGGGCTCTTACCCTAATGAAAAAAACATTATAATAAATGAATAATAATAATAAAAGAAGAAATAAAAGCTAATAGAAAAGATAAAAAAGCTGAAATACCTACTGTGTTTTCCCGAAAATAAGCCCGGGTCTTATATTAATTTTGTCAACAAAAGACACAGTAGGGCTTATTTTTGGGGTAGGTCTTACCATGTAATGTGCTGTCTTCTCTCCCCCTCTCCCTGCCTGACAGGAATCCCCAGTGTGAAATTAGTTAAAATTCTTGTAAAATCCTATAATCTACTCTATTACAGTAGTATATAATGTACAATATGTGTGTTTCTGTAATATAATTGCGCCAAATACCTTTGTTATAGCGCTTCTGTGACCCGCCAGAGCTCTCTTCCCCGCAACTATATTAGAGAAAAACACACAATGTACATTATATACTTGTGTAATAGAGTGGATTATAGGATTTTACAAGCATTTTAAACTAGGGCTTATTTTCGGGGTAGGCCTTATATTGCAGCCCTCCTGGAAAATAACTCTAATGCCTAGTACACACGGACGGTTTTTCCGTCGGATAAAAAAACGACGGTTTTCCAGACAGAATTCCTCTCAAGCCTGCCTTACATACACACGCTCAGACAAAAGTCTGGTGAACTTTTGACTGCCAAGAACGCGGTGACGTAAAAGACTACGACGAGCCGACAAAATGAAGTTCTATGCTTCCCGAGCATGCGTCAAATTGTTTCCGAGCATGCGCGGTTTTCTTCCCCTCGGAAAAGCATACAGACGAACGGTTTTCCCGGCAGAATTTTTTCCTGACGGGAAAAAAGAGATCCTGCTCTCTTTTTTTGTCTGGCAGTTTTCCCGTCGGAAAAACTGTGATGGAGCATACACACGGCCGGGATTCCCAGTCAAAAGCGCTCATAGCAGTTTTCCCGTCTGAAAAAAGGGTCGTGTGTACGAGGCATAGGTCTTATTTTTGGGGTAGGGCTTATTTTCGGGGAAACACAGTAGCAACAGATAATAGTTTTCTCTATGGGCTAATAAAAAAAACGCCAAAGGCCAAAAACACTGCATACAAACGCGCAAGTCACGCAAAAATGTGCAAGAAAACACTGTAAAAGCACTGAAAGACGCAACGCTCAGGTGTGAATGCAGCCTTAGAGGTGGGGGGTTAGTATCCATGTGGTGTAATCTACCTGCTGCCATGTTTCAGGTATTGAGTTGACCTGGTCCTCCCCTGTGACGGGCTATTTAATGGGTGGGTGAAGCTAGATGCTGAAGATTCTCAAGTTGGAGGACGTGGAGTAATACAAGGTGCCCACACGTTGCTCCACCCCTTTGCAGGCAACCTTAAATGGGCAATTGGAGACATACCTGGATGGCGATGAAAGAACACACACCTCAACAGGAAAAGGGTGAGCTTCAGGTTACTGGGGGGGGGGGGGCAGAACATAACAGGTAGCACAACAGCAACTCCCTCTTTATGGTACTTGTGGAAAAGACTACAGTATATATGTAGCGCTACCCCCAGTTAAGAGAGCCGCTGATATTGATTTGGGCCCTGTAGTGCACTGCTGTCAACCCCTGGCAATCGGCTCTAACCTCCCGTGGCACAGCTGGTGATAGAGGGATAGGACCGCGTGACCGCAACTGTTGGTGACGCAGTCCTATAACAAACATACACAGAATATACTTTAAAACTCCTATTAAAGTAAGCGGAACTGACACCAAATGTACTTTACCCAGATATTTTACTGAGGCTAATGGGCAAGTAATAAACAACAGTATAACAAGTTGCAGATCCCTGCAATAAACAGTAATAAAGATAAACAGAGTAATCAGAATAATAAAGTATTGCTATGCAACTCTAGCGCTGCCCTTTTACAGCTACTTCCCCTCATGGGTAGACTAACACCCAGCAATGTCTACCTATGCAGTCAGGCCTGACTGATCTAGATGGAAGTTCAGTGAAACAATATTCGCTAGCAATCTTTTCAGTGGTGCACTTGAAGAACAACTTTGTAATCCCAACGAATAGTAAAGATAAAGGTATCTGTCTTTAAACAGCTCTCACCACCCGGGCAAGTCAAAGTCCGTTTCCTCCATCGATTCGTCTAGGAACAGGAATCCACCGACATCCAAGTCTTCAATCCTTCTGGTGTACTGCAGCAAGGAGGATTAGATGTCTCTAAGGCTCTGCTAGGCTGGCAGAGGGCTCTTTGGAAAGAGCACACGGCCCAGGCTTCAGGCCTTGTGCACACAGCAGTTCAGCACAGACATCCTCTTGCTAGGAGAGGGGTGTCCAAAAAGACCAACCAAAACTCTGCCTCCCCTTTATAAAGTCTCCCCCAGCAGTCTCTGTTCTGGAGCAATGCACCCTGGGTGCTGCAAGATGTACTGGGAGATGTAGTCTCTCTCTCCTCTGCTTTCACTTCCATAATGTCTCTTTACTTCCTCCCGACTCACCTCTCACCTGGAACTTCTTGTCTCTCTGCATTAAAGGGGAACACCCCGCTACACACTCCCCCCACTTGAACTCTTTGGTCCCCAAAGATAAACTTCAACAAATACTGTTTACCATTTTGGACAATGTCGAGCATGATGTTGGCATAGGGAATTCCCACCAAAACTTTGGGATGGAACTCTCTTGCCCACAGGTCACACTACCATGAGTGGCCTGCCTAACTGTGCCAGAGAGTGAGCTGGGGTTACCCTCCACCAAATGGACGGTGGAAGGATCAGGTTGTTCAACACTTCTCCTAGCCGTTACAACAGAGTCCTCTGAGCTCGTCCCCATTTGGGGGTAAGTTAGTTTCTTGGGAGGCCTGATGACTCTGCGAGCCCTCTGCTCTCTTGGTGCTTCTGACTCTGGCACCACAGGCTCTTCTTCAGGAGTAAGTTCAGGTAACATTGCTGGTTCTGGAACCTCTGATTCAGAAGTCGACTGACGTATGGAATCTCTAGAGTCCTCCTCTGCGCAAGTGTCAGGAACATCTTCCCAGTAATCAGCTGAGGGACTGAAGGGTATGAATTCAGTAGCCTCCGGATTCAGCGTTGCATCTGGGGTATCCCCTCCATTTGGGAGATCTATGGCGGACGTTCCCAGAGTCGAGGGAGGCCACAGCCAGTCCAGTTCTCCACCTTCTTCTGTACTCAATTGGGAGGCCTCCCCATCTTTGGCTCGAGAGGTCTGGGACCGAGTGTTCGGCCTAGGAATATCCAGGATAGAGGCCGGTTCAGGGGAGTCTCTCACGGGAGGTATTCTGACTGCCTCAGCAAGTGGGAGCAGGTGGTTCCGATGCCACGTCTTCAGTGGACCCACCTTTCCTTCTGGCTTTAGTTTGTAGACAGGCAAACCGGGCAACTTCCTACAGACAACATAGGGCTCAGATCTCCACCTGTCGGCAAGCTTGTGTTTTCCAGGGACCCCCAGATTGCGTAGCAGTACTCGGTCCCCGGGCTGCAGATCTTGCACTCGAACCTTCAGATCAAAATTTCTCTTGTTGCGGGCCCCCCTTTGATCCGAAGCCGCCTGGGCTTGTTCATAGGCCACCTGCAAGCTACGTCTAAGTCTGTCCACGTATCCCTTGTGGGATGTAGCTGAGGTATTGTCTATAGAAGTGCCAAAGGCCAGGTCCACAGGTAGCCTTGCTTCTCTCCCAAACATAAGTCGATAAGGGGAGTAGCCAGTGGCGTCACTTGTGGTACAGTTATAGGCATGTACTAGGGCTGATATGTGCTGACTCCAGTGTTGCTTCTTCTCTGTTTCTAAGGTTCCCAACATGTTGAGCAGGGTCCGGTTAAATCTCTCCGGCTGAGCATCTCCTTGTGGGTGGTAAGGCGTGGTTCTGGTCTTCTTTATTCCTAATGAATCCAAAAGTCTTCGGATCAACCGACTTTCAAAGCCCCTTCCTTGATCTGAGTGGAGTCTCTGTGGTAGTCCGTAATGGACAAAATACTTCTCCATAAGTATCTTGGCCACGGTGGATGCCTTCTGGTCTTTGGTTGGGAAAGCTTGAGCATAGCGGGTGAAATGGTCGGTTATTACCAGAACATTCCCCAATCCACTCAGGTCGGGTTCGAGGCAGAGAAAGTCAATGCATACCAGATCCATTGGGCCTTGACTCTGTAAGTGGCCCATTGGGGCAGCTTGATGGGGTAGGGTCTTTCTCTGAATGCATCGTGCACAGGAATGGCAATACTCCTCTACTTCTGCCCTCATGCAGGGCCAATAGAACCGATTTCTGACGAGCTGGAAGGTCCTTTCTGCCCCTAGGTGACCATGATGGTCATGCAGGGCAATTAGTACAGTCTCTCGGTGCTTCTCTGGAAGAAATAACTGCCACTTATCTTCTGAGTCATCAGAGGGGCCCCTTCGGTAGACCACTCCCTGATGTACCTGTAGCCTGTCCAATTCCTTCCTCAACAGGCGAGCCTCCTTTGAGGGGTGATGTAGGAATTTGTTGGGATCCTGATTCTCCAGGGCTTCGAGGACCAATCTCCCCATGGGGTCTTCCAATTGGTCACACCTCAACTCCTTCTTGGACAGTCTCGGTAGGTTGTCTTCCTCCAGTTGAGTTACCCCACAATAGTGTTTGGGGACTCCTACCATGGTAACCCCTATTTCTTCTGCTCTGGAGCCTCCTCTGGCTTGGAATTCAGCCCCTTGACAAAGGGCCCGCACCCCGTCCGGTGCCACTTGGGTCCAATCTTCCCAGTCATTTGTCGTGGCATGAGACCTCCGGGACAGGGCATCTGCATCCCTATTTCCGGCTCCTGGTCTGTACTTCAGACTGAAGTTGAATCCAGACAATGCGGCCAACCACCTGTGTCCGGTGGCATCTAGTTTTGCGGTGGTGAAGAGGTAGGTCAGGGGGTTGTTGTCTGTCTTCACAGTAAACTCTGCCCCATACAAGTAGTCTTTTAGCTTGTCTACTACCGCCCATTTGAGGGCCAGGAATTCCAGCTTATAAGTGGGGTAATTATTTTCTGAGGGGGTCAGGCTCCTGCTCACATAGGCCACTGGTCGCAGTTGTCCTTCATGTTCTTGGTAGAGTACACCACCTAGACCCTCATGGCTGGCATCCACGTGTAATTCATAAGGTCTGGTAGGGTCGGCGTAGGCCAGGACTGGGGCAGTGGTTAAGCTCCTCTTCAGAGCATGAAAGGCCTCTTCACACCTTGGGTTCCACTGATCTTGAACTGACTCACCAGGCCTCCTGGGCCCTGAGTCATCCTCTTCCCCTTCTGCCTTTAGCAATTCATTCAACGGGCGGGCAATCCGAGCAAACCCCTCCACAAACCTCCTATAATAGGAGCAGAACCCCAGGAAGGATCTGAGCTCTGTTACTGTGGTGGGTCGTGGCCAGGAAGTGACTGCTTCCAACTTCTCAGGATCTGTGGCCACCCCTTCTTCAGACACTATGTGCCCCAGATAGTTCACAGAAGACTGGTAGAACCGACACTTCTCGGGGGAAAGCTTAAGTCCCTCTTCGCTGAGTCTTCTCAATACTTTCTCCAACCTGGCTTCATGTTCTTCCAAGGTTCTTCCAAAGACAATGACATCGTCCAAGTACACAAGGACTTCTATAAGATTCATGTCTCCAACAGTCTTCTCCATAAGGCGTTGAAAGGTAGCAGGAGCTCCAGACAGACCCTGAGGCATCCTATTGAATTCGAAGAATCCCACCGGGGTTATGAAGGCTGTCTTCTCCCTGTCTTCTGGGTGCATAGGGATTTGATAGTACCCACTCTTGAGGTCCATCACACTGAACCATTTGGCTCCAGACAAACTTTGTAGGGCATCTTCTATCCTTGGCGTGGTGTATTGGTCAGGGATGGTTCTCCTGTTGAGAGTCCTGTAATCGATACAAAGCCTCAACGACCCATTCTTCTTTCTGACCACCATGATTGGGGAGGCATAGGGACTTCTAGACTCACAGATAACACCAGTCTTCTTTAGTTCTACAAGTTGTTCCCTCAGATCCTCCAGATCTGCCAGGGGGACCCGCCTGACCCTCTCTCGGAAGGGCTTATCTTCTTGGAGGCGGATCCGATGGGTGGCACTTCTTGCACACCCCACATCGAATTCATCTTCGGAAAAGATCTTCTCCCACCTGGTCAGCTGGGCCTTGGCTCTTTCTTTCCAAGCCCTGGGTAGGTTCGGGTTTTCCACGGACAGTTTCTCCCAAACATCTCCTCCGTCACCCGTCCCCTTGACTTCGGACCAAGTGACCGGGGCAGCAGGGCTCACCTGACCAAGCAACACTCTGGCAGGGATCTCCATGGGTCCTCCCGTAGTGTTCCTAACACTCACCGGAACTCTGCCATGGGCCTTCTTCAGGGCCTTGAACGGAATCACTTCTGGTATCACTTCCAGGCCTGAGGACTCTTCCCTTGGGTCTGATTCCAGCATGACAAAGGGGCCAGGTTGTTCCCACGAAAGCTTCACAGTGGCCCTAAGACAGGTTACTTCTCCGGGCTGTAGCACTACTCCTTCTCTGCCAAGTCTCCACACCTTCCCTATCCCCTCTCCCGGGGTCTTCTGCTCTAAGACCAGTCGTTGGTAGGCCGTCTTTAGCATGGGATGGATTTTGGTGGCTGAATGGTTTCTCTCTTTCACTAGAGGGGTCAGGAGTCTCCTGACTAGATCCGTGTTTGTCCCAATGATCAGGGAAATCTTGCTGGCTCCAGGCGGCCGGGGACACACAACTGCCAGGGTGTCAAACACTTCAGCCTTCCCAGCCACGGATGGGTCAAAAGTCATCTTTATGGGCAGGTACCCATCATAAGGGAAACTCTGGGTTCCAAGTCCCCATATCTCCAGCTCTTCTATCTTCTGGATAGGCAGATGACTCAAGTGCCTATCATAGAAGTCCCGGTATAGTAAAGTCACCTGTGCTCCGGTGTCCAAAAGAGCTTTAGTATAGACTCCTTCCACTTGAATGGGCACAGTAGGAGACGGGCCCACCAGTTCCTTTGGGTATGGCCGGACTGGGGTCACCTCTTTTTTTTTGCTTTCGACCCTTGCCCTGCTCCTTTTGGACTTTAATTTTTCCTGAGCCTGGCATGCATTGACTTTCTCCCTCTCAATGGGGGCACAAACCCGCTGAGGGATGTTATTGTTCCTTTTAGGTGGATGTTCCTTCTTTGGGGTGCTGTACTTCCACTGAGGGGTCTTGCCCCCTCCCTCTGGGGTACATCTTGGTGGGGGTGTACTATACCTCCTCCTAGGAGTTTTGTCTCCTCCATTCTTGGCCTTTTTTTTTAGTTTGGAGCGCACTGAAGATGATGGGCACCCGGTTGACTCCTTCACCGGGGCCCCTTTGGAGTTTCCCGCCGGCTTGCAATTATCTGTTCTCTTCTTCTTTGGGCTGGAGCATACGTTAGCAAAGTGGCCACTCCCTCCGCAGTTATAGCAAATCACCTCTTCTCGGTCCTGTAGGGAGGCCGGTGCTGAGGTGTTCGGGAACAACTCCTTTCTTGGGCTTGATTTCTCTCGTCTTCTCTGATCTTTCTCCATCAAAGAGGTCAACATCTCCAACACTTGGGCCATTTGCGATTTCAGAGTGTCAACCTCCGCATCTCTTTCTGGGCTCTTGACCGAATGGACCAACACTGGTACAGGTGTGACATTCGCCTTGGCCACCTGCTGATCTTCCTCCAGCGCCTCTTCGTCCCTAATAATTTTTATTAGATCAGAGTAGGTTAGTGACATTCCTCCTCCTGAGGTTTTCAGGTGCAGCCAGACCGGGTCTGAGCGCCGCGCTCCCCTCATGATCTGCTTCATGCGTGCTTCATCTGCATCTTTGGGCAGCATTCCCTTCTTCAGTACAATCTTGCATAACTGCCTGTTCAGCCTTCTAACATATTCTGTCAGTTTCTCATTCGGCTGCTGGAGAGTGTGTTCAATTTGATAAATCATCTCTGACACCTTCTCCAGCTGACCAAACTCTTCCTGCAGCATGGCCAGGCAATCTTGAGCTGTACAGTTTTCATTTCCAAACCGGAAGCTGTTCACTGCTTCTGCCGCGGCACCTTTCAGACTTTCTAAGACTCGCTGTCTCTTCTGTGCCTCAGGCACCTCCCATGCTTCTACTGCCTGCAATGCCTGTTCCACCCAAGTGTCAAAATCTTCCTCCCCCGCAGGGACGGGGAGCTTCCCTGAGAAGGTGCTAAGCTTCCGGTAACCGGCCTCCACATGCACCGTACTGCTTTTCTGGCACTTAATTACAAGGTCTCCTAGAGCATTCAACAATTCAGGCCCTATAGCGGCCAGCGGTGATCCCGGGCTTAATAGTTCCTTAAGCTTTTCTGCTTTAGGGGATAGTGGTGGAGATAATTGTGGGAGTGATGGCTTTGGTGTCTGAAACCATTCTTTCTTCACTGGCAGCGTATGTATCAAGTGATTGATCTGATTATCTATGGCTTGTATACTCTGACTTTTAAAATGCTCTGGGATTTCGTTTTTCCATTCTACCAGTGCGTATGTAAACGAGATCACTGGATCTGGCCTAAAATCCATCACCCATGCTTTGTGGCTCGGAGACAGTAACAATACGAGCTGTTTTATCTCCTCTTCCTTCCATCTTTCCCCCGGGAGTACAATGACTACCGCCGCGGTTGGATCGGCGCCAATCGCTGCGCACCACTGTGACATTGCCAGCGGGTCCATGCTGGTACTTCTGACCGGCTTGATTGCAGCGTGCAACGTACAATGATCCCGGACTCGAGCCCCCACGTGTAGCGCTACCCCCAGTTAAGAGAGCCGCTGATATTGATTTGGGCCCTGCAGTGCACTGCTGTCAACCCCTGGCAATCAGCTCTAACCTCCCGTGGCACAGCTGGTGATAGAGGGATAGGACCGCGTGACCGCAACTGTTGGTGACGCAGTCCTATAACAAACATACACAGAATATACTTTAAAACTCCTATTAAAATAAGCGGAACTGACACCAAATGTACTTTACCCAGATATTTTACTGAGGCTAATGGGCAAGTAATAAACAACAGTATAACAAGTTGCAGATCCCTGCAATAAACAGTAATAAAGATAAACAGAGTAATCAGAATAATAAAGTATTGCTATGCAACTCTAGCGCTGCCCTTTTACAGCTACTTCCCCTCATGGGTAGACTAACACCCAGCAATGTCTACCTATGCAGTCAGGCCTGACTGATCTAGATGGAAGTTCAGTGAAACAATATTCGCTAGCAATCTTTTCGGTGGTGCACTTGAAGAACAACTTTGTAATCCCAACGAATAGTAAAGATAAAGGTATCTGTCTTTAAACAGCTCTCACCACCCGGGCAAGTCAAAGTCCGTTTCCTCCATCGATTCGTCTAGGAACAGGAATCCACCGACATCCAAGTCTTCAATCCTTCTGGTGTACTGCAGCAAGGAGGATTAGATGTCTCTAAGGCTCTGCTAGGCTGGCAGAGGGCTCTTTGGAAAGGAGCACACGGCCCAGGCTTCAGGCCTTGTGCACACAGCAGTTCAGCACAGACATCCTCTTGCTAGGAGAGGGGTGTCCAAAAAGACCGACCAAAACTCCGCCTCCCCTTTATAAAGTCTCCCCCAGCAGTCTCTGTTCTGGAGCAATGCACCCTGGGTGCTGCAAGATGTACTGGGAGATGTAGTCTCTCTCTCCTCTGCTTTCACTTCCATAATGTCTCTTTACTTCCTCCCGACTCACCTCTCACCTGGAACTTCTTGTCTCTCTGCATTAAAGGGGAACACCCCGCTACATATATTATTATTATACAGGATTTATATAGCGCCAACAGTTTACGCAGCGCTTTACAATATAAAAAGGGAGACAATACAGTTATAATACAATCAAATACAAGTGGGCCCTGCTCAGAAGAGCTTACAATCTAATAGGGTGGGGCAGGTGGTACAAAAGGTTGTAACTGTGGGGAATGATCTAATGGAAGTGGTAAAAGATTAGTTGGAGATGTGATAGGCTTCCCTGAAGAGATAAGTTTTCAGGGATCGCCTGAAGGTAGCCAGAGTAGGGGATAGCCGGACAGGTTGCGGTAGCGAGTTCCAGAGGATTGGAGAGTCTCTGGAGAAATCCTAGAGACAAGCATGAGAGGAGGAGACTTGAGAGTAGGAGGTCTTGAGAAGAGCGGAAAGGACGATTTGGGTGGTTATGCCAATTTCATGAAAATGGACTGGAAAAGTATGGACCGTTGCGTACTAATAATAGGGATGGCAATAATATGGCTCTTCATGTTACCCATAATTTGGATCATTTGCAAGAAAGAAGGTTGAAATATACGAAAATATCTCATTATTGTGTCGGTCAAGCGGGGTATCGGGTTAGGCTTCTAGGAGGCAGAGACAGCTCATATCTACAAGTGTTTAAGCAGGCAGCTCAAGTCAGGTATGTGTGGTGGTTTGGTGACCAGTAGAGTGGAGAAGGAACTCCCCCTTGCCTATATCCTGGCAAGTGCGCCCATCTGACCACTCAACTGACAGGGCCGCTGTCACCAGACCACAAAGAGGAGAGGGGTGGTATGGTTGACTGATGGGCTGGGCCTACATCCCAAAATGACAGTAGAGTGGAGAAGGAACTCCTCCTTACGGGACTTTAATGGCCCAAATAGTAGTACACAAAGAATATGTAAAAGGAGTATACAAAATTTATTGAAATATAAACAAATAAAACTTTGAATCAATAGGTGGCTCTAGACATCTGAATTACATAGATATGGCAAAAAACAGAGGAACAAAACTGTCTGTGCTTCACTCTATTCTGGTCTCGCTGGTTGCTCACTGCTGTTTCCATCTGGAGGCCTCTGGATGGTGCCATTCGTATCGTTGTTGGGACATGGCTGTCTGTTTTTTACAAAATCACTCTGTGGCTGTGACATGTACTTGCATTTATTTTGACAACATATAGAAACAAAATTGCTCTACACAACCCCTGAAGAAGGAGTTTCCTGAAACGCGTCGGGTGTGGTCCATGCGACTTGCCCTAGTGACCCTATCACGGTAGTCCCTGGACCTCTCTAGAGTTTTGTTCTTCTGGTTTTTTTTGCCATATCTATGTAATTCAGATGTCTATAGCCATTGATTCAAATTTTAATTGTTTATATTTCAATATATTTTGTATACTCCTTTTACATACTCTTTGTGTACTACTATTTGGGCCATTAAAGTCACGTAGGGGGGAGTTCCTTCTCCACTCTGTCTTTTTGGAATGTAGGCCCAGCCCATCGGTCAACCAGACCACCCCTAGGGTTGCCACCTTTTCTTCAAGCCAAACACTTTAGCGGCGCACATCAATTTTATTTTTAAGGGGGAACACTGTGGACTCTGGTGTAAAGGGGAACTCTGATGTAAAGGAGTTACTGCTCACCAAACCTCCAACTTACATCAGAGTTACATCAGAGTTACATCAGAGTTCCCAGCAGTTGCTGAGCTTTAAACTTCCAGCCCACACATCCCATTCCTGAGGCACAGAACACTGGGGATTGGAGTGTGGGTGGGCAGACAGAGGTGTAGGGGTGGGAAGGGGAGGAGCAGACATAGGGGTAGAAGTGGGAAGGAGAGGAGCAGATCATGCCCTCTCTACTGTCCGTGTATGGGGGTGTGGTCCCTATGTGCACACATGTGCACTTGGCATTTGTGGTACTTGATTACTTGGGGAGCCACAGTTCAATCTGAATATTGTGTCCGGGTTTCAGATGGTCTGAAACCCAGACACATGATTCAAATTCCGAACTGTCCAGGTGAATCCCGGACAGGTGGCAACCCTAACCACCCCTCTCCTCTTTGTGGTTTGGTGACGGCGGACCTGTCAGTGGAGTGGTCAGGTGGGTTCCAGGGGCACACTTGCCGGGATACAGCTATGCAGGTCATCAGTAGGGATGGGCTATCTGTTCGAGTCGAACATGAGTTAGACTCGAACATTGGCTGTGTGAACAATTTGGGGTGTTCGTGGCAAATTCGAAAAGCCGCGGAACACCCTTTGAAAGTTTATGGAAGAAATCTTATGTGCTAATTTTAAAGGTTAATATGCAAGTTATTGTCATAAAAAGTGTTTGGGGACCCGGGTCCTGCACCAGGGGACATGTATCAATGCAAAAAAAGTTTTAAAAACGGCCGTTTTTTTGGGAGCAGTGATTTTAATAATGCTTAAAGTGAAACAATAAAAGTGAAATATTCCTTTGAATTTCGTACCTAGGGGGTGTGTATAGTATGCCTGTAAAGTAGCGCATGTTTCCCGTGTTTATAACAGTCTCTGCACGAAATTACATTTCTAAAGGAAAACAAGTCATTTAAAACTACTCGCTGCTATAATGAATTGTCGGGTCCCGGCAATACAGATAAAAGTCATTGATAAATAAAATTTAAAAATGCATGGGGGTCCCCCCCAAATTCCATTACCAGGCCCTTGAGGTCTGGTATGGATATTAAGGGGAACCCTGCGCCAAATTAAAAAAAAAACATGGCGTGAGGTTCCCCCCAAAAATCCATACCGGACCTGAATTTTAAGGGGAACTCCGCGACAAAATAAAAAAAAAATGGCGTGGTGTTCCCCCCAAAAATCCATACCAGACCCTTATCTGAGCACACAACCTGGCAGGCCGCAGGAAAAGAGGGGGGAACGAGAGAGCGCAGGTTTCCCCTTGCGTCAGAGGGGAGCGGGATCACGTGACGGGTGGCCCCACCCTCCGCTACATAAGAGCTGTCAGGCTGGCGCTGCGTCATTCACCGGGGGTGCCTCCGGTGCAGAGGCAGGATCGTGTGCGTGTTCCTCGCTGGAGTCGCTGGAGATCATCCATCGCTGGAGATCGAGAATTGGATTACTTCGCTGGAGATCGAGGATGGATTTATTGGATTACATCGCTGGAATCTCTTTTTTATTTTTTTATTTTTAATAAAGAACTTGTCCCAAGCCGTCTCCTGTGGTTTTAACATTTTGACACTTTTTTTTTGTGAAATGGAATGGGGTAATTCCTTACCAATTCACATAGGGGGGCGGGATCTGGGGGTCCCCTTTGTTAAAGGGGGCTTCCAGATTCCGATAAGCCCCCCGCCTGCAGACCCCCACAACCACCGGGCAAGGGTTATGGGGATGAGGCCCTTGTCCCCATCGACATCCTCCCCATGTTGAGGGCATGTGGCCTAGTACGGTTCAGGAGGGGGGAGGCGCTCTATCATCCCCCCTCTTTTCCTGAGGTCTGCAAGGTTGCGTGTTTGGATAAGGGTCTGGTATGGATTTTTGGGGGGATCCCCAGGCCATTTTTTTTTTAAATTTGGCGCAGGGTTCCCCTAATATTCATACCAGGTATTTTTTTTTCTTATTTTTCAATGACTTTCAATGACTTTTATCTGTATTGCCGGGACCGACAATTCATTATAGCCGCGAGTAGTTTTAAATGAATTGTTTTCCTTTAGAAATGTCATTTTGTGCATAGACTATTATAAACACGGGAAACATGCGCTACTTTACAGGCATACTACAGACACCCCCCAGGTATGAAATTTAAAGGAATAGTTCACTTTTATTGTTTCACTTTAAGCATTATTAAAATCACTGCTCCTGAAAAAACGGCAGTTTTTAAAACTTTTTTTTGCATTGATACATGTTCCCTGGGGCAGGACCCGGGTCCCCAAACACTTTTTATGACAATAACTTGCATATTAACCTTTAAAATGAGCACAATAGATTTTTCATGTTCGTGTCCCATAGAATTTGACGGTGTTCGCGTGTTCGAATAAATTTGTTGCCTGTTCGCATGTTCTGGATGTGAACCGAACCGGGGGAGTGTTCGGCCCGACCCTAGTCATCAGTCTTGGCCCAAGGCTCACCTATGGATCAGGTCTCTTAAACCACAGGGAAAACGAGGCCTTGCAACACATGGAGTGAAAAGTACTCCTGATCAGGCCTACTGGCTGAAACCTGTGTAGCGGAACCTACCCCACTCTCTCTCTCTCTTGTTGGTTATATGGCTGTTGTCTAGGGGTACCTGGGAGAGAGAGATAAGACACTTCACGGCCCATGTCCTCCGTAACTAAGAGGTGAAGGCCAGAAGATTGGGCTTTTGTGTAGGTGTCCTAGAGTCAAGTCCAGTCCTTCGTCCCTGACTCCTTTGCTTTAGTAACCCAAGTTCCACACAGTGAATAGGTACAACTATGTTTTATTGCTTGGCAAGAAGAATAAAACTATCTCTTTTCTTTGGCAAATAGGGGACAGATCGAGGCACAATCCTTTCCCTTCTTGCTGCTGCCCACTGTGCTGTCACCAGTGGTGAATAGTCACTGCCACTGACTAGGTAATATAGAACGTGAATTACCTTCGCTCACTTTGCCCCTGTCAGGGGAAGAAATCCGTCCAAGGGAGAAGTGGAGGCCTCTCCGTCACCAGCGATGCTGCGCCGGACTCTCCAGAGAAGTTACTGCGCACCAGTCCTCACGAACTCAGACACGGGCACCCAAGGAGTTAGGGCCCCCTTGGATTCCTCCACCCTCGCGGAACTCAGTCAAAGGTACTGAGCTCCAGGCATCCGCCATAGTACCTCACGCTAAAGGTGCCTGAGATGGACTCCATCTCCGCTCCACCAAGGCCAAGGGCGCCTAGGCCTGGAACACTGGAATGCCAGCACCCAAGCTGAAGGTGCCTGAGTGCAGCCGCGTCCTCCGACTCTGCCCCAAGGTCAGGGCGTCCGCCCCTTTTATGACCCCTCCCTTTGTGTCACAGCGGGTTCCCCGCCCCGCTGTACCAGCTCCAGGGGAGGACAAAAAGGCACAGTCTTGCGGTGCAAGCCCAACCCCGACCCAAGGCAACAACGCCACCTTTAGGCCGGCGAGAACTTCACACCACCAAGACTCACAAAGGGAACCTTGAATTTCCTAACAATCAAAGCACCTGGGTTACACTACCACCAAGATGCTCCCCCTAAATTCAAGTATCCGCTACACACTCCCCCTGGTGATTTGACGCTGGTCCCCAGAGTCTGGTACAAGCCCACACCCCACAAAGGTGGCGACATAAGCTCATCCCAGAAGCCAAATTACACATTTTAGCCCTGAATTGTGCCAAGACCTGTTGGGAAAAAACATAAACAATCATAACCATAAAACCTTCAACGATACTTTACATTTCACACAGTACATTCCCTCCTCCCCTTTGACTATCTAAGGACCACCCATTCTCAGTAGTCTTGACAGACGAGTCTCCTGCAGGGGGAAAGAAAAGAAACATACATTCTACCAATATGTGTGTTTGCTTGGAATGAATGAGTCTATCCTAGAAGAAACCCATTCACTCCAATAAGTGCTGCATGATAAAAAAAAAATAAACAATCGTTGTGCAACACTGCCACCTGGTGACAGCGCCGCGGTCAAGACACTCATCACTTCCAGATGAACTTTCCTCTTGATCATTTCTCTGTGACCCTACACTAACTAAAACCCAAAGTCACTGATTTCTTTTGAGTGCCAGGAGAAGGAGGGAGAACAAAAAAAAACAGCTCCCATATCTCCAACAAGTAAAACTGCCCAAATACAAAAAAAACTAGGGCACAGTCCCTGTATTCTGGAAAAGGCACTCCGAAAAGTTCAGCCAGGAATAGAAAAGAAAAGCACACGAGAGTCTCTTTCCCTCTCTTCTTTTGTTTACAGGTAAAACCTTGGATGAGGCAATGACACAGGCTTCAGACGGTCATCAAAAGCCTCCACATGGTACTCAACACTTTTTCCTTCCTTGCGGCAGATCACCACTTTGTCCGCATGAATGTGTCTTCCCAGCATCCACTTAGCTTTACAGTCCTGAAACTTCTTGGTGACCGTTGGTGAACAGGAAAGGTACCGCCGTGCTTGCTGTACTTTCAATTTGTCCCAGACAAAGGTATCATACCATCTTTGCCGAAAGACCTCCACCTCGTAGAGCAGTTCCCGAGGCAGATACGGGTATTCCCACCCATATTCCTGAGCAACCTTCTGGCCAAAGAGACGCTGCAGCCTTGACAAAGGTGGCATAGTAGCTCGGTCTCCTTCTCCAGGTGGAACAATCGCTTCTGGGTGGCGAGGTGCGTTCACCACCTCAGTAGACCTGAGCCTAGGAGCCCGCAGTGATTGACGTTGCACTCCCGCAACAGGAGCAGGTGAAATGGATGTTGAATCCAGAAGGGGAACTTCAGACAGAGGACCAGCTTCTTCCCTTGGCGCCGGGGCCTCTACCCGGGGTGTACTATCTCCAGTAGACATGGGCAGGTCCCTTCTGATACGGGCCGAGGGCAGCTTCAATTTGTCCCATCCCTTCTGTTGGAAGATTTCGTCTATCTCCCCATCATCGCCATTGTCAGACAATGAATCCAGGTCAGAGGTGTCGTAGCACTCAGCGGGCAGATAATTCCCAGTCACGGAACTATCCCCCTTGACGACCTCTACCGACTGTGGGCTACCGCCACTTTCTACCACACAGACAGTCCCAACCCCTGGCTCACCTGGACCTTTAAACGAGCAGGGATGTCCAGGACGTGGTCTACCAAATCCATCCAGGTCAGGCAAGCAGTGGGGCGAAGCTCTTCCACGACCACACAAGGCCATCACTAGGCCGACTTTCCTCTTCAGCGGCCGGAGCAGGGAGCTGCTGGTGACCGAGGCAGCATCCTCGGATTTCTCTCTTTTCACTTCCGCTTGGGCAGTCACTTCGCCCGGATCAGCGCGCACGGGGAACGCACCAGCATCGATCTCTCCCTCCGGAGTGGCAGTCCCTGTGAAGTAGTTGAGGTGGAAAGCGCAAGGCTTTTCTGTGGATGGTTCCACCTCGAAGAGGAATTCTTTGCAGACCTCACAGCGCCCGAACGGCTTCAGCTGGACCACCAGTCCCGAACAGCCGGGACAGATCACACCGAGGGCCTCCATGTCTCTGCAGGTATACAGAGCCAATCGCCCCCGGGGCCTTAGTCTTATCCCCGTATCCATAATCGGAGCAGCCAGAGAAGACATATCCGCGAAGGAAGGAACTGAAATCCACGGAGCACTTGAAGCCATCCTCTCTCTCTGCTGCTCCATTGCGCACTGACCCACCTGCACCAGAATCTCCACGTGCGTACGTCCACGTGGCCAGACTCCTCCCACCTTCTGCACTTGTTCGCTGGCTTTTCCCTTGCCCCGCCCACGAACTACACAGTTGTGGGTTGCCTCGTGGCGCGTTGGCCAATATGGCCGACCTACTCGGAACTCCCCTGGGCAGCAAAGTTCAATTTCAGACACCATACACATATCCTGGATACGATGCCCCCACGTGTAGCTGGAACCTACCCCACTCTCTCTCTCTCTCTCTCTTGTTGGTTATATGGCTGTTGTCTAGGGGTACCTGGGAGAGAGGGATAAGACACACCACGGCCCATGTCCTCCGTAACTAAGAGGTGAAGGCCAGAAGATTGTGATTTTGTGTAGGTGTCCTAGAGTCAAGTCCAGTCCTTCGTCCCTGACTCCTTTGCTTTAGTAACCCAAGTTCCACATAGTGAATAGGTACAACTATGTTTTATTGCTTGGCAAGAAGAATAAAACTATCTCTTTTCTATGGCAAATAGGGGACAGATCGAGGCACAATCCTTTCCCTTCTTGCTGCTGCCCACTGTGCTGTCACCAGTGGTGAATAGTCACTGCCACTGACTAGGTAATATAGAACGTGAATTACCTTCGCTCACTTTGCCCCTGTCAGGGGAAGAAATCTGTCCAAGGGAGAAGTGGAGGCCTCTCCGTCACCAGCGATGCTGCGCCGGACTCTCCGGAGAAGTTACTGCGCACCAGTCCTCACAAAGTCAGACACGGGCACCCAAGGAGTTAGGGCCCCCTCGGATTCCTCCACCCTCGCGGAACTCAGTCGAAGGTACTGAGCTCCAGGCATCCGCCATAGTACCTCACCCCAGGCTAAAGGTGCCTGAGATGGACTCCATCTCCGCTCCACCTAGGCCAAGGGCCCCTAGGCCTGGAACACTGGAACGCCAGCACCCAAGCTGAAGGTGCCTGGGTGCGGCCGCGTCCTCCGACTCTGCCCCAAGGTCAGGGCGTCCGCCCCTTTTATGACCTCTCCCTTTGCATCACAGTGGGTTCCCCGCCCCGCTGTACCAGCTCCAGGGGAGGACAAAAAGGCACAGTCTTGCGGTGCAAGCCCAACCCCGGCCCAAGGCAACAACGCCACCTTTAGGCCGGCGAGAACTTCACACCACCAGAGTCCTCCAAGACTCACAAAGGGAACCTTGAATTTCCTAACAATCAAAGCACCTGGGTTACACTACCACCCAGATACTCCCCCTAAATTCAAGTACCCGCTACACCTGTATATAGTTAGAGCCTGAAGTGAAGAATACCCAATTACATGCAAGGGAAAAAATAGCATTTTTTACTTGCAAATGATTGGAGGATGGAAGTCAGCAGAGCTTCCCCTCATGTACTACGTTCTGGAGCAACTGCTCTTGCAGAGCGCAACAGCACTTGCAAAGTTGCACAGCCTATTTGCCTTTAGTAAATCAGCCCCTTTGTGTCGGTATAAAATGCTCTATAAAGATCTTAATAAAAGTGATAAAAAGATGAGCTGTGACTGACTGGTCAATGCTGCTCTGTTTCCTCTTCAGCTCCTGGATATGGTGCTGCACAGACATCTCTCTCCTGTCATAGCTGGACTCGGACTTCTTCCTCTTCTTCGGCCGGCACAGCTCTGACGGAGATGGCAGAGACTCCAGGCTTGGTACGGGCAGGCTGGTGTAGTCGTAGTTCTCTCTCCATGCTGGGTAGCCGGACTTCTTCACCCCAGACAGAGAGAGAGAATAAAATAATCAGATTTGCAACTTGATTAAAGAGAAAATCTAAAATCTCTGATGAGAGTTCTGCCTTTTCTCTTCTCTACTAAAGAAAAGCATTTTTTATTCCTGTCTGTATATTGCCATTTGTGATTTACCCTCACTTCCTGTCTGTATATTGCCATTTGTGATTTACCCTCACTTCCTGTCTGTATATTGCCATTTGTGATTTACCCTCACTTCCTGTCTGTATATTGACATTGGTTATTTACCCTCACTTCCTGTCTGTATATTGACATTCGTGATTTATCCTCACTTCCTGTCTGTATATTGACATTGGTGATTTATCCTCACTTCCTGTCTGTATGTTACCAGTGGTGATTTACCCTCACTTCCTGTCTGTATATTGCCAGTGGTGATTGACCCTCACTTCCTGTCTGTATATTACCATTGGTGATTTAGCCTCACTTCCTGTCTGTATATATCGTCATTGGTGATTTACCCTCACTTCCGGTCTGTATATTGCCAGTGGTGATTGACACTCACTTCCTGTCTGCATATTGTCAGTGGTGACTTTCCCTCACTTCCTGTCTGTATATTGCCAGTGGTGATTGACCCTCACTTCCTGTCTGTATATTGCCTGTGGTGATTGACCCTCACTTCCTGTCTGTATATCGTCATTGGTGATTGACCCTCACTTCCTGTCTGTATATCGCCATTGGTGATTGACCCTCACTTCCTGTCTGTATATTGACATTGGTGATTGACCCTCACTTCCTGTCTGTTTATTGACATTGGTGATTGACCTTCACTTCCTGTCTGTATATTGTCAGTGGTGATTGACCTTCACTTCCTGTCAGTATATTGCCATTGGTAATTTACCTTCACTTCCTGTCTGTATATTGCCATTGGTGATTTACCCTCACTTCCTGTCTGTATATTGTCCGTGGTGATTTACCCTCACTTCCTTTCTGTATATTGCCATTGGTGATTTACCCTCACTTCATGTCTGTACATTGTCAGTGGTGATTTACCCTCATTTCCTTTCTGTATATTGCCATTGGTGATTTACCCTCACTTCCTGTGTGTATATCACCAATATTTGGGGGCGCTTTGTGAAATTTAAGGGCAGTCTGAGACAGTATTTGGGCTCAGACCAATTATATTCCAGTTGTTGTTCTGCTCGGAGTATAATACTGCCCGTCAGTTTTATTCTCCTTTGCCTGCAGGTGGCACGGTCACCGCGGCACAGGCTGGATTACGGGGGTATCACAGCACCTTGAGTGTCCTCTTTCGGCAGCCGTGCAGTGGGCGTGGTCTACCCGCTATGCATGCTGGGAGAGGATACAAAAGGGGCAGACGCCATTTTGGCGGGGCGATTCCAGGGTGACCCCAGGGCGTGCAGGGGGACCTCTGGTCCAGTGAGTGTGCCTCGTGGCCTGCATGGCACGAGGTGCGCCGGAGTGTTTAGGTCTCGGGCACCTTCAGCTCGAGGCTCTGCTGCTGCATTGTAGGCCCAGCTCCGCTGACTAGGGCCTACGCTTCAGAGAAGGATCCCAGGCTGCCCGTTTTAGGGGGCCCATCTTTAGGAAAGGAGTTCCAGGGGAAGATCAGTCCCGGCGGAGATAGCAACGATACTGCTGTCTCGGGGAGAGGCCTGGAGGCCTACCTAAAGGGGGATTCATCATCTCTGACGTCCGTGCTCCATCCCGGCTGCTAGGACTGCTCTCATAGGGACTATCCGGGTGAGCAATACCCATTCAGGCTTGAGTGGCGACGAGTGTAGATATTGGACTTAAGTGTTGAGTGCCTGAACCTTCCCCCACGTCTTTCAACTTTTCTACTCTTGCTTTTCTTCAAAGTTAACTCAAAAAGCAAAGAAAGAATAAAGCCTTGCTGATCAGGTTTTACTCATGTGTGGACATTGGCCTTATTCCAAGGAGACATTTGTGTACCTAGACAACGGAGCTAAAGGATCCACTCATGGGAGGTATTTTGCTGCAGACCCAAAGTAATTAAACACTAGATTCTCATTGAGAATACAATGTGAATCCTGTGTATAGCAGCGGAGAGGTGCGGAGAGTGCGGCTGAGGTTGCTACACGTGGGGGCTCGAGTCCGGGATTTGTGGCTATCTTTTGCACGAGTGGATTGAAATTTATGTGATCGGAAAGTCGGCCATTGGACTGTGTTACAAACTTTGAGTGAAGAAAAAGGGGTTAAGGGGCACAGAACTGTTTCTAACTGCGTAGTTCGTGGGCGTGTCTAAGGAAAAATAAAAGTCTGCGAGCTACGTGCAAAAGAAGAAAAAGGGGAGGAGTTCCCGCCACCCGCGAGTTACACGTGGGTGAATTGGTGCCAGGAGACAGAGAGAGTTGGATCAAGTGAGAGTGAGCAACATGTCTGCTTTTCCAGGTACTTCAGCCCTGTTGGGACCCCGGATGTTCCCGATGTCTTCCTCAATGGACACCGCCCCACTTACGGAAACGGGGATCCGGCTCAAGCCCCGGGCCGCTTTTCCCTGTACACCTGCAGAGATGCGGAGGCCCTGGGCATGCTCTGTCCCAAATGCCACGGACTGGCCGTGCAACTGCGCCCTTTCGGGAGATGTTGGGCTTGTGGAGAGTTCCTCTTTGAGGTGGAGCAGCCCACTGAACTACCCCAGGCCTACCGGGTGAATTGCAGCACAGGCGTCGTAACTTTGGAGGAAGACGCCTACGTTCCTACAGCCGAGCCCACGCGCATCGCCTCCCCTACTGCCGGTGCCTCGGGGAAGGGTGGCCCTGAGCCTGCGGAACTTTTGTGGCCCAGAGCCTGCGGACGCTGTGTCTGCCACAACGGAAGTTCATGTCCCACCAGCAGAGCGAAAGGTGGAATATGTTAAGGCCTACCACGGCCGCGGTCGAAGCCTGCCCCAGCGGCCCTACCGGAGCTGGACCTTGAGAACGGAAGGAAGTCCGAGAAGTCCACGTCAGGGGACGTTAAGGAGGCTGGGAGAAGTGTGTCTACATCTACCCCGAATTACCTACCTGCTGAGGAGTATGATACCTCAGACCTGGACTCTTTGTCCGATGTGGGGGATGATGCTGAAATAGATGAAATTTTCATTAAAAAGGGATGGGACAAGGTAAAGACTGTTGCCCCGGCCCGCAGCCTTAAAGTGGGATCGCCCATGAGTTCGGGGAGCACTACACCCCGTGTGGAGGTCCCAGCCATAGAGGAGAAAGTGGTATCTGCCCCAAGTGGAAAACCCCTACCAGGGCCTGATACATATATAATCAGGAGATCGACGGATGCTATTGTACATGCTGGAAGCGGGGATCGTGCAACTCTTTTCCATCTTGCTCGCTTACAGCGGATCCTTAACAAGAGAGTGGCTAGTGAGTTTGGCTAGGAGTACCCCTACGTACCTAAAAAGTTGTTGTTCGAGATAGAGGCCTATCGAGAAAAGTGGTACGCAGAAGCTATATGGGACTACCTTGAAGTGCCCAAGTCACACAGGTACTTTGCTTGTTCAGCCGCCATAACTGACCATTTCAGGGGTTGTCGTAAGGAGTGGAGCTGTGGTCGGCATATTCACGCTGATCGTGTGGTGATCTGTTGTCCAGTGAAGGAGGACACTGTTCATTTTGTAGAGACCCTGGACATACAATGGAAGCCCATTATTCTTCCAGATCCCCACTACTACCTTTGAGACAGGAACTTGTGATTTTTTTCTATTTATCCTGTCGCTGCACGGACAAACCGTGCCCTGGATCCAAGTGACTTTGCCCCGCTGTAAAGGTGATGTCTACTCCTAAAGAGGAAGAAAAGTGGAGAGCTGTGGTGTTTTTTTCCTTTTTCTCTCCTGCTCCGAACAGGGGACAGTTCCTCTAAATTGAACTCTGGGGTAGATTAGTCAGTCGGTCATAGGGAAGGGACACCGTAATCAAGATGTGAAATGTTCAAGTGTGCTGTGTTACAGTCCCATGCGCAGCTATTTTGGAGTGTTGAAGTTATGCCAGCACTAGGTGGCAGTGGTTCGCAGAAAAAAAAAAGACATTTAGGCTTAGATGTTTTTTTTTTGTTTTTTTTTTGTCTTTATGCTATTTTATGCTAGGCTTAGCGTAAAATTACTTTAGAGAAGGGAATTGCTTCCTTAAGGGGAGGCAGTTTGCTTCTAAACTGTATAGAATATTAGGGATAGGATGTTTGTATATTTTCTCCTGTTTGCATGTTGTGATTTCTTGCAGGTATGAGAACGACTATCAACACCACCGGAGAATGGGGTGGGATAGATAGCTAGTGATGGGTGGAATGTATATTATTTTTCTATTTTGGAGAAATGTCAGTATCTGGATGTAATGTTATCTGTGTGCTTCTTTTCTTTTCTCCTCCCTTCCCTACAATATTGGTTCAGGCAACTGTTCAAATTTAGTAGTTTGTAGATTGAATCAACAGCCTTCAGGATTGAAGGATTTTGATTCCTTTAGCCACTGGGGACAGTGTCTTTTCTAGGTGGGGGTGTGTGTAGTGCCCCCCCCCCCAATATTTGGGGGCGCTATGTGAAATTTAAGGGCAGTCTGAGTCAGGAATTGGGCTCAGACCAATTATATTCCAGTTGTTGTTCTGCTCGGGGTGTGATACTGCCCAGCAGTTTTATTCTCCTTTGCCTGCAGGTGGCACTGTCACCGCCGGCACAGGCTGGATTACGGGGGTATCACAGCACCTTGGGTGTCCTCTTTCGGCAGCCGCACAAGTGGGCGTGGTCTTCCCGCTGTGCATGCAGGGAGAGGATACAAAAGGGGCAGATGCCATTTTGGCAGGGCGTGCAGGGTGACCTCTGGTCCAGTGAGTGTGCCTCGTGGCCCGCATGGCACGAGGTGCGCCAGAGTGTTTAGGTCTCCGGCACCTTCAGTCCGAGGCTCAGTTGATGCATTGTAGGCCCAGCTCCGCTGACAAGGGCCTACGCTTCAGAGAAGGATCCCAGGCTGCCTGTTAAACACTAGATTCTCATTGACAATACAATGTGAATCCTGTGTGTAGCAGCGGAGAGGCGCGGAGAGTGCGGCTGAGGTTGCTACATGTATATTGCCAGTGGTGATTGACCCTCACTTCCTGTCTGTAAATCGCCATTGGTGATTGACCCTCACTTCCTGTCTGTATATCGCCATTGGTGATAGACCCTCACTTCCTGTCTGTATATCGCCATCGGTGATAGACCCTCACTTCCTGTCTGTATATCGCCATTGGTGATAGACCCTCACTTCCTGTCTGTATATCGCCATTGGTGATTGACCCTCACTTCCTGTCTGTATATTGCCTGTGGCGATTGACCCTCACTTCCTGCCTGTATATCGCCATTGGTGATTGACCCTTACTTCCTGTCTGTATATTGTCAGTGGTGACTTTCCCTCACTTCCTGTCTGTATATCATACCTCCCAACTGGCACGGATTGTGCGGGTTTTACCCGCAGAGGCTCCTCCTTCCCGCAGTCCCGCGAGACTATCATGTTTCCCGCACAGCAGGAAACATGAACAGAAGAAGAGGAGCAGCAGCAGCAGGTAAGAGCGCCCCCCCCCCCGCGATCGGCGGACTAGCATCGCCCCCCCCGATCGGCGGCCCCCCTGCCGCGATAACCCCCCCCCCCCGCCAGCTCAACAACTTTTTTTTAAAAAAATGTTCCGGCGGCAATGTCCCGCACCCCCCCCCCCGCTCAACAACTCTAGTTGGCAGGGGAGAGGGGACATCGGAATGTCCCACGATGGAACATTAAAAAGTTGGGAGGTATGGTATATCACTATTGGTGATTGACCCTCACTTCCTGTCTGTATATTGCCAGTGGTGATTCTTGACCCTCACTTCCTGTCTGTATATTGCCAGTGGTGATTAACCCTCACTTCCTGTCTGTATATCGCCATTGGTGATTGACCTTCACTTCCTGTCTGTATATTGCCTGTGGTGATTAACCCTCACTTGCTGTCTGCTGAAACTGTTGCTGGCAGAACAGGAAGTGAGAGGAAATCTTTCTAAAGGAGCAGCAGATAATACATTCCAACAGGGGGTTCTAATCCTTCCCCACTGTGTTCAAAACTAAAGCAAAAAATAAATAAAAAATTGGCTGTACATAAACTTTAATTTTTTATATCTTAAAGAAATGTTTGCATGCTCGCTATTCCAAATTATCTTTATTGATTGTCAAATAAAACAGCGACCATGCCGGTCCGTACCAATTAAATGTGCAGAGGTGGGATTTTACCTCCTGCCCCCTTATGTCTATGGCTGCTGTGAATTGTCAGGGGAATCTCTGTGCCTCAGTGCAATGAACTTCCACTTACCATGCCGGGGACCCCACTGACATCCATACTGAGAGGAAAGAGAAACCACAGTTACATCATTCTATAATATTCTCTGACAGCACATCAGTCATTGCAGGGACAGTACAAGAGAGGAGGACAGTCAGTAGGCAGTGATCACAGGACCTATAGAAGAAGAAGAAGAAGAAGAGAGGAGGACAGTCAGTAGGCAGTGATCACAGGACGTATAGAAGAAGAAGAGAGGAGGACAGTCAGTAGGCAGTGATCACAGCGCCTATTGAAGAAGAAGAGAGGAGGACAGTCAGTAGGCAGTGATCACAGGGACTATAGAAGAAGAGAGGAGGACAGTCAGTAGGCAGTGATCACAGGAACTATAGAAGAAGAAGAAGAGAGGAGGACAGTCAGTAGGCAGTGATCACAGGGCCTATAGAAGAAGAAGAGAGGAGGACAGTCAGTAGGCAGTGATCACAGGGCCTATAGAAGAAGAAGAAGAGATGAGGACAGTTAGTAGGCAGTGATCACAGGGCCTATAGAAGAAGAAGAAGAGAGGAGGACAGTCAGTAGGCAGTGATCACAGGGCCTATAGAAGAAGAAGTGAGGGGGACAGTCAGTAGGCAGTGATCACAGGGCTTATAGAACAAGAAGAAGAAGAAGAAGAAGAGAGGAGGACAGTCAGTAGGCAGTGATCACAGGACCTATAGAAGAAGAAGAGATGAGGACAGTTAGTAGGCAGTGATCACAGGGCCTATAGAAGAAGAAGAAGAAGAAGAGAGGAGGACAGTCAGTAGGCAGTGATCACAGGGCCTATAGAAGATGGAGAGGAGGACAGTCCATAGGCAGTGATCACAGGGCCTATAGAAGAAGAAGAGAGGAGGACAGTGAGTAGGCAGTGATCACAGGGCCTATAGAAGAAGAAGAGAGGAGGACAGTCAGTAGGCAGTGATCACAGGGCTTATAGAAGAAGAAGAAGAAGAGAGGAGGACAGTTAGTAGGCAGTGATCACAGGGCCTATAGAAGAAGAAGAGAGGAGGACAGTCAGTAAAGACCCCTAGATGTCCCTGGGTTAGGGTTTAGGATAAGGAAGGATATAGATAGGTGTAAAGGTGACGCTCACCTAGGCTGTCTCATCAGCCGGTCCCAGAACTCGGGTCCATAGCGCTCTTCGAGGGGAAGTGATGCAGAGCTGGGAGGAGCCGGCGGTTGTATGTTAAACCGTTTAACGATCCTGGAATGCCTGCATGTAAAGTACGGCAGAATTTATATCTTTTCATGTGACAACACTAAAGAAATGACACTTTGCTACAATGTAAAGTAGTGAGTGTACAGCTTGTATAACAGTGTAAATTTGCTGTCCCCTCAAAATAACTCAACACACAGCCATTAATGTCTAAAACGCTGGCAACAAAAGTGAGTACACCCCTAAGTGAAAATGTCCAAATTGGGCCCAATTAGCAATTTTCTCTCCCCGGTGCCATGTGACTTGTTAGTGTTACAAGGTCTCAGGTATGAATGGGGAGCAGGTGTGTTAAATTTGGTGTTATCGCTCTCACTCTCTCATACTGGTCACTGGAAGTTCAACATGGCACCTCATGGCAAAGAACTCTCTGAGGATCTGAAAAAAAGAATTGTTGCTCTACATAAATATGGCTTAGGCTATAAAAAGATTGCCAAGACCCTGAAACTGAGCTGCAGCACGGTGGCCAAGACTATACAGCGGTATAACAGGATGGGTTCCACTCAGAAAAGGCCCCGCCATGGTCAACCAAAGAAGTTGAGGTCACGTGCTCAGCGTCATATCCAGAGGTTGTCTTTGGGAAATAGACGTATGAGTGCTGCCAGCATTGCTGCAGAGGTTGAAGGGGTGGGGGGTCAGCCTGTCAGTGCTCAGACCATACGCCACACACTGCCAGGGGAGGGCTGGCGGCCTTAGGCCTGGGGGGCAAGTCCAGTCAAGTGGCCCATTGAACCGCCGAATCAGCTCACCATCCATGGTCCACCTGGTTTTTCAATGCAGCCTCATCAGTGCCCATCAGTGCAGCCCTGCCTCTGCCTGCTTCCAAGAATCTGGTCCAAGGGAGTTGTAGTTTCCTCTGCGCTGCTGTGTTTTCCACCCACCAGAAGCTTGAGTACGGACTACAACTCCCGAAATGCCTCCCGGCCCGACTTCCTAGACCAGAATAAAAAGAATAAAAAAGAAAATGGTAGCTGGCAGCGGCTTCCGGCCCTTTTTGAACATAAGTTAGGGCGGCCTGGGGGGCAATTGCCACCCTGCCCCCTGGCCCAGCCTTCCCCTGCACACTGCATCAAATTGGTCTGCATGGCTGTCGCCCCAGAAGGAAGCCTCTTCTAAAGATGATGCACAAGAAAGACCGCAAACAGTTTGCTGAAGACAAGCAGACTAAGGACATGGATTACTGGAACCATGTCCTGTGGTCTGATGAGACCAAGATACACTTATTTGGTTCAGATGGTGACAAGCGTGTGTGGCGGCAACCAGGTGAGGAGTACAAAGACAAGTGTGTCTTGCCTACAGTCAAGCATGGTGGTGGGAGTGTCATGGTCTGTAGCTGCATGAGTGCTGCCAGCACTGGGGAGCTACAGATCATTGAGGGAACCATTAATGCCAACATGTACTGTGACATACTGAAGTAGAGCATGATCCCCTCCCTTCAGAGACTGGGCCGCAGGGCAGTATTCCAACATAACGACCCCAAACACACCTCCAAGAAGACCACTGCCTTGCTAAAGAGGGTTCAGAGTTAAGGTGATGTACTGGCCAAGCATGTCTCCAGACCTAAACCCTATTGAACATCTGTGGGGCTCCTCAAATGGAAGGTGGAGGAGCGCAAGGTCTCCAACATCCACCAGCTCTGTGATGTCATCATAGAGGAGTGGAAGAGGACTCCAGTGGCAACCTGTGAAGCTCTGGTGATCTCCATGCCCAAGAGGGTTAAGGCAGTGCTGGAAAATAATGGTGGCCACACAAAATATTGACACTTTGGGCCCAATTTGGACATTTTCACTTAGGGGTGTACTCACTTTTGTTGCCAACGGTTTAGACATTAATGGCTGTGTGTTGAGTTATTTTGAGAAGACAGCAAATTTACACTGTTATACAAGCTGTACACTCACTACTTTACATTGTAGCAAAGTGTCATTTCTTCAGTGCTGTCACATGAAAAGTTAGAAGACAATATTTACAAAAATGTGAGAGGTGTACTTACTTTTGTGAGATACTGTATATACTGGAAATTATATATATATATATATGTGTGTGTGTGTGTGTGTGTATATATATATACATATATATATACTGTACATTTTTCCTGTTTGTTTGTTTAAGGTCCTATGTAATGTAGGTATTAGTTATGAGTGTTATGACTACATCCACACAATGCATGGTGTTCTATGGACGGAGGAGGAGATGTTGAATGACAGGATCTCCTCCGCCTATTCGCAGAATGCGATTCATCAGTGCAGTAATAAGATTGGTGGAGAGAGCGGAAGGTGCAACTTTTCACAGCCCCTCCAGCGCTCACTGGATTGCGGGGGTGTGGAGGGGGTGGGGAGCGGCTGGCTCAGGATCTCAACAGCTTACTCAGAGGCTGAGCCATCTGCCAATCAGGCATCTGGGTGGATCCCGACATTACAGCGCCTTAAAAAAAGTATTCACACCCCTTGAAATGTTCCACAGTTTGTCATGTTACAACCAAAAAACGTAAACGTCTTTTATTGGGATTTTATGTGAGAGACCAACACAAAGTGGCCCATAATTGTGAAGTGGAAGGGAAATGATAAATGGTTTTCCAAATTTTTTACAAATAAATATGTGAAAAGTGTGGGGTACATTTGTATGGCGCCCCCCGGAGTCAATACTTTGTAGAACCCCCTTTCTCTGCAATTACAGCTGCAAGTCTATTTGGGGATGTCTCTACCAGCTTTGCACATCTAGGGAGGGACATTTTTCCCTCATTCTTCATTGCAAAATTCCTCAAGTTCTGTCAGATTGGATGGAGAGCGTCTGTGAACTGCAATTTTCAAGTCTTGACACAGATTCTCAATTGGATTTGGGTCTGGACTGTGACTGGGTCATTCTAACACATGAATATGCTTTGATCTAAACCATTCCATTGTAGCTCTGGCTGTATGTTTAGGGTCGTTGTCCTGCTGGAAGGTGAACCTCCACCCCAGTCTCAAGTCTTTTCCAGACTCTAACAGGTTTTCTTCTAAGATTTCCCTGTATTTGGCTCCATCCATCTTCCCTATTGACTCTGACCAGCTTCCCTGTCCCTGCTGAAGAAAAGCATCCCCACAACATGATGCTGCCACCACCATGTTTCACGGTGGGGATGGTGTGTTCAGGGTGATGTGCAGTGTTCGTTTTCCGACACACATTTTGCTTTTGGGCCAAAAAAAGTAAAATTTTGGTCTCATCTGACCAGAGCACCTTCTTCCACATGGCGAGAGTCTGCCTGTCAGTTTTACACACAATCCCGGTGACTGGAGCCATCGGATTGCGTGCGGCACACCCTGCTGTCAGGTCCGTACGATGTACAGGCCCGGCAGCGAAAGGGTTAAAGTCGGGATCTGGGAGTCTGGGGTGGCTGAAGGTAGAGGTGAGATGTGGGGTCTTATTGACCCCACATCTCACTGTAAAGAGGACCTGTCATTTCATATTCCTATTACAAGGGATGTTTACATTTCTTGTAATAGGAATAAAAGTGATAAAAAAAAAAATATGTAAAAAGAAAGTGTCAAACTAGAAAAATAAAAGTAAAATGAAATATCAATAAAAACAAAAAATAAAAAGATATGTTAATACAAAAAAAAATAAAAAAGTAAAATGAACAATAAACAAAACAATTTTTTTTTTTTGAAGCGCCCCCTTCCCCGTGTGCTCGCACGCAGAAGTGACCGCATACGTAAGTCGCGCCCATATATGTAAAAGGTGTTCAAACCACACTTGTGAGATATCACCGCGAACGTTAGAGCGAGGGCAATAATTCTAGCACTAGACCTCCTCTGTAACTCAAAATATTTAACCAGTAAAAAAAATTAAAGCGTAGCCTATGGGGATTTTTAAGTACAGTGGAACCTTTAATTACGAGTATAATCCGTTCCAGGAGAATGCTTGTAATCCAAAGCACTCGCATATCAAAGCGAGTTTCCCCATAGAAGTCAATGGAAACAAAGATAATTTGTTCCGCATTGACTTCTATGGCATGCAATACCGCATGTGGCCAGTGGTGGGGGGCGCCGGAGAGACTCGGAAATACTCGGAGACCGTTCAGCTGCATTCGGAAACCCTCAGAAAGGTAGGAAACACTCGGGAACCCAGTATTTCCGAGTATTTCCGAGTGATTCAGAGTATTTCCGAACGGCTCCGAACCGTTTTGTGTGTCACTGGCGCCCCCCGCACCTCTGGCCAAATGCGGTACTGCACACCCCATTAGCTTGAATCCTGCTCGTTTTGCGAGACAACACTCACAAACCCAGTCAGAATAAAAAAAAAAAAAAGTTCCTCGTTATTCAAAACGCTTGTTAACCACGTTACTCGTAAACCAAGGTTCCACTGTACCGAAGTTCGGCGCCATTCCACAAGCATGTGCAATTTTGAAGCGTGACATGTTAGGTATCTATTTACACGGGGTAACATCATCTTTTTTACAATATGTAAAAAAATTGGGCTAACTTTACTGTTCTTTTATTTTTTTTAATGCATGAAAATTTTCCCCCCCAAAAAAACGTGTTTGAAAAATTGCTGCGCAAATACCGTGCGAGACAAAAAAAGTTGCAACGATCGCCATCTTATTCTCTAGGGTCTCTGCTAAAAAAAAAACAAAAAAAAACGTATGTAATGTTTGGGGGTTCTATGTAATTTTCTAGCAAAAATAAATAAATATGATTTTTACATGTAGGAGAGAAATGTCAGCATTGGCCTGGTAGGCAAGTGGTTATTTCATGTAGAAATGGGACTTTACATGAAACATGTCATTGTGGGTAGAGATAATATGTATAAATGAATTAAATTATATTAAAATTAATTTAATTGATGTCACTAACCCCTAAGGGTAGTCCATCATTTTTAAAGCATATATACAGTGCCTTGCGAAAGTATTCGGCCCCCTTGAACTTTTCATCCTTTTGCCACATTTCAGGCTTCAAACATAAAGATATAAAATTTTAATTTTTTGTGAAGAATCACCAACAAGTGGGACACAATTGTGAAGTGGAACGAAATCTATTGGATATTTTAAACTTTTTTAGCAAATAAAAAACTGAAAAGTGGTGCGTGCAAAATTATTCGGCCCCTTTACTTTCAGTGCAGCAAACTCACTCCAGAAGTTCAGCGAGGATCTCTTAATGATCCAATGTTGTCCTAAATGACTGATGGTGATAAATAGAATCCACCTGTGTGTAATCAAGTCTCTGTATAAATGCACCTGCTCTGTGATAGTCTCAGGGTTCTGTTGAAAGCGCAGAGAGCATCATGAAGACCAAGGAACACACCAGGCAGGTCCGTAATACTGTTGTGGAGAAGTTTAAAGCCGGATTTGGATACAAAAAGATTTCCCAAGCTTTAAACATCCCAAGGAGCACTGTGCAAGCGATCATTTTGAAATGGAAGGAGTATCAAACCACTGCAAATCTACCAAGACCTGGCTGTCCCTCTAAACTTTCAGCTCAGACAAGGAGAAGACTGATCAGAGATGCAGCCAAGAGGCCCATGATCACTGTGGATGAACTGCAGAGAACTACAGCTGAGGTGGGAGAGTCTGTCCACAGGACAACAATCAGTCGTACACTGCACAAATCTGGCCTTTATGGAAGAGTGGCAAGAAGAAAGCCATTTCTCAAAGATATCCATAAAAAATCTTGTCTAAAGTTTGCCACAAGCCACCTGGGAGACACACCAAACATGTGGAAGAAGGTGCTCTGGTCCGATGAAACCAAAATCAAACTTTTTGGCCACAATGCAAAACGATATGTTTGGCGTAAAAGCAACACAGCTCATCACCCTCAACACACCATCCCCACTGTCAAACATGGTGGTGGCAGCATCATGGTTTGGGCCTGCTTTTCTTCAGCAGGGACAGGGAAGATGGTTAAAATTGAGGGGAAGATGGATGCAGCCAAATACAGGACCATTCTGGATGAAAACCTGTTGGAGTCTGCAAAAGACCTGAGACTGGGACGGAGATCTATCTTCCAACAAGACAATGATCCCAAACATACAGCAAAATCTACAAAGGAATGGTTCACAAATAAACGTATCCAGGTGTTAGAATGGCCAAGTCAAAGTCCAGACCTGAATCCAATCGAGAATCTGTGGAAAGAGCTGAAAACTGCTGTTCACAAACGCTCTCCATCCAACCTCACTGAGCTCGAGCTGTTTTGCAAGGAAGAATGGGCAAGAATTTCAGTCTCTCGATGTGCAAAACTGATAGAGACATACCCCAAGCGACTTGCAGCTGTAATCGCAGCAAAAGGTGGCTCTACAAAGTATTAACGCAAGGGGGCCGAATAATTTTGCACGCCCCACTTTTCATTTTTTTCTTAGTTAAAAAAGTTTAAAATATCCAATAGATTTCGTTCCACTTCACAATTGTGTCCCACTTGTTGGTGATTCTTCACAAAAAAAATTAAATTTTATATCTTTATGTTTGAAGCCTGAAATGTGGCAAAAGGATGAAAAGTTCAAGGGTGCCGAATACTTTCGCAAGGCACTGTAAATATAATCATAGAAGATTGATGTAACATTTATAATAATAATAATAATAATAATAATAATAATAAACTTAATGCAAACAAATCAAAGGACTTGATTAATACAATTGTTACAAAGAAACACATAAATCAATAAACTTATTGATGTATGTATTTATTTGTAACAATTGTATTAATCAAGTCCTTTGATTTGTTTGTGTAGCGCCCTGTTCCTGAGGAATAGGGGCTATGTCTAAATTTAGGTTTATCTGAGCTGTAAATAGCTCAGAGTGATTGTATAAAGTTTAATAAAGTTTAATTCAGCGTCTGTTCCAATTTTGGCTATGTTGTGCGTATTTCTCACTGTTGCCAGTAGGTGTCACTGTTACCACAGGCCAGTGTGAAGAAATACAGCAAGCTGAAGTGCATTGACTATTCTTTCCCCAGAAACAGCCCAGTGGGAGTGTTCTTGCTGAAGTGCATTCTGAAAGAGGGTATTTAAGGGGCAGATGCCATGTTTGATTCTCTCTTACCTCTGGGCCCTGCTGGCCCGAGGGTGTGTTCATACGCTCTCTTCTATCCATGGGGCCTGCTGGCTCTCTGACCTCATGGCCCTCCTGGCCCAAGGCTGTGTTACTACAAGTAGGCCCAGAAGTCTGTCTGGGGACTTCTTAACTGGAGGTGGTCCTGTGCTGTCTTGCCCGCGCGGAAGAAGCCGAGCAAACAGAGAAGAATCCCGGGGGGAACCCTTACTGGAGAGAACCGGGCTGAAGGCTGGTTTCTCAGGAAGGGCCTGGTGACTCGTTTGAAGGATGAATCTAAGTTAACCTACCTCACAGTACTGCCGGATGCCTTAAAGATTCTGGTACTGTGCAGTTGTGCTACAACTAACTAACTGCTGGCTACATAATCCTGTGGAAGAGGATTATCCAGGAGTCCCACTTATCTCTGAAGCCCTGTACACACGATCGGATATCCTATGGATTCTAATCCGATGTTTTTTTTTATCGGAAATCCGATGAAACTGTCTTCCATCAGTCTTGCCCACACACCATCAGTCAAAAAACGGACCGTTTCAAACGCAGTGACGTAAAACACTCCGATGAGCCGAGAAAAATTAAGTTCAATGCTTCTGAGCATGCGTCGACTTGATTCTGAGCATGCGTGGGTTTTTTATCCGATGGATTTCCACACAGACGATCGGATTTTGCTATTGTTTTTTTTCCCATCTGATAAATTTAAAACATGTTCTATTTTTTCACACCAATGGAAAAAAGACCGATGGGGCCCACACACGATCGGTTCGTCCGATGAAAACAGTCCATCGGACTGTTTTCATCAGTAAAACCGATCGTGTGTACACGGCCTAAGTCTGTGGCAGAGACTTGTCTGTGCATCATACCGGCTGCTAGGTCTGTGTGAGAGGCCTATCCGGTTGTTGCAAGATCCGCTGACAGAAAGCTGTTTGTCCTTTGGATCCAAGAAATGAACCCGTGATCTGTAATAAGGTATCTGAAACTTCCCCTAACCCTCTATCCTTCTACTACTGAAAGTTCCTTTTATTAAAGCATTGGGAAAAAGACTAAAGTGACTGGCGCTCACATCTGTTTGATATTTCCTAACATAGACTCTCAGTATCTACTACGGTGAAAGGTGGGGTAACGGCAGGACCCAAATTTATTCCAGCAGCCCTCTAGGGCATGGGTGCTCAACCTGTGGCCCTCCAGCTGTTGTAGAACTACAAGTCCCATGAGGCATTGCAAGGCTGACAGTTACAAGCATGACTCCCAAAAGCAGAGGCATGATGGGACTTGTAGTTTCGTAACAACTGGAGGGCCACAGGTTGAGCACCCATGCTCTAGGGCAGGGGTCTCCAAACTTTATAAACAAAGGGCCAGTTTACTGTCCTTCAGACCTTAGTGGGGCCGGATTGTAGCCAGTGGGAGTAGAAAATACCCCAGCTTCAGTGGAAGTAAACAATGCCCCATCATTGGTTTTAGTGGAAGGAATAGTGCCCAATTGTTTATCAGTGGGAGGAATAGCACCCGATCCTCGGTGTCTGTGGGAGGAATAGCGCCCATTGTTATCAGTGGGAGGAATAGCACCCCATCCTTATCGTCAGTGGGAGGAATAGTACCCCATTGTTATCAGTGGGAGGAATAGTGCCCCATCCTTGGTGTCTGTGGGAGGAATAGTACCCCATTGTTATCAGTGGGAGGAATAGTGCCCCATCCTTGGTGTCAGTGGGAGGAATAGCGCCCATTGTTATCAGTGGGAGGAATAGCACCCCATCCTTATCATCAGTGGGAGGAATAGTACCCCATTGTTATCACTGGGAGGAATAGTGCCCCATCCTTGGTGTCAGTGGGAGGAATAGCGCCCATTGTTATCAGTGGGAGGAATAGCACCCCATCCTTATCGTCAGTGGGAGGAATAGTACCCCATTGTTATCACTGGGAGGAATAGTGCCCCATCCTTGGTGTCAGTGGGAGGAATAGTGTCCCATCATTAGTGTCAATTGTGGATAGAACAGTGCCCCAAGGGCCGGATAGAGGCAAGCAAAGGGCCACATCCGGCCCCAGGGCCGCAGTTTGGAGACTACTGCTCTAGGGGGTATCGCTACATTTGCATTAAATTTATTATTATTATTTCTATTTCCTATTTTCTTTACTAATGTACCTTAATGTATTCAAATGTTACAATGGATTGTTATATGATGTGTTTTTTTATAGGTTTATTCAATAAAAACTTATGAAACAAAAAAAAAAAAAAGAAACACGCCATTGTTATAACATGCGATAGGTCACTCTCTCTAAATTTAGTTAATTAATGTGTTTGGTGCCAAAAAATAAAATAAAAAATAAAATCTAAACTTTAATGTTTTTCAAAGGCCAATTATAGAGCTGGCACGATGGGAATTTCGTTTTTAGTTTCTTACCGTATAAAAGGAACGCAATCCTCACCACTGGATTCATCATACATCTTCACTGTTCAAAGGCTGCTGAGAAAAAAAAAAAAGTATAATAATAGAAGTACAGTATATTAAAAAAAAAAAAAAAAATATAGGGGTAAATATTGTGTTTAATTCATTAAAGTGGATGTTTAAAAAAAAAAAATTGTGTTTGCAAAATTGTTGCGCAGATACCGCGAGGCATAAAATATTGCAACAATCGCCATTTTATTCTCTAGGGTCTAAAATTATATATATAAAAAATGTTTGAGGTTTATAAGTAATTTTTTAGCAAAAAATCCGAAGTTAAACTTGTAAACAAAAAGTGTCAGAAAAGGTCGGCTCCGCGAGCGGTTCTCATTTCTGCTTTGCAGGGAGAAGAGACACAGAGAGATCGTTCTCTCTGTACAGAGCTCTGTATTGATTGGGGTCTCAAACTGGCTGCTAGACATGTTGCAGTTCGTTTTGTTCCCAACTAAAAATTCGGACAGATTTTCTTTATTCGGAAATTCGGGATGTATCCGAATTTCCGATTTAGAATAGTACTGAATTTAAACGAATCCGAAATCACAAAATTCGAACGAAAATTCGAATTTGAATCGTTTTTGGAATACTTTTCGAATTCAAATCGTTTTCCCAATTTCCAAAGAGAATAAAAAAGAATAGAAGATAAAGGAATAGAATAGAAAACAAAAATTTTTTTTTTCTCTCTATTCTATTCTTTAATTTTCTAATCTATTTTAATCTTCTTGGAAATTGGGAAAACTATTCGAATTCGAAAACTTTTCAAATTCAAAAACTGTTTTGAAATTGATTTGAAAACTTTTCGCATTCGAAAAAATATTTGAAATTGATTTGAAAACGAATAAACTAAATGAATCCCGAAAACGAATTAAATGAACCCGAAATCACAAAATTCGAATTCGGACGAAATTTCGAATTTGAATCGTTTTCGAATACCTTTGGAATTCGAATCGTTTTCAAATTCGAAAACTTTTGGAATTCGAATAGTTTTCCAATTTCCAAAGAGAATAAAAAAGAATAGAAGATAAAGGAATAGAATAGAAAAAAAAAAAAAAACATTCTCTTTTCTATTATTTTCTATTCTATTCTATTTTATTCTTTTTGGAAATTGGAAAACTATTCGCATTTGAAAACTTTTCAAATTCAAAAACTGTTTGAAATTGATTTGAAAACTTTTCGCATTCGAAAAATATTTGAAATTGATTTGAAAACTAATAAACAGAATGAATCTCAAACGAATTAAATGAACCCGAAATCACAAAATTCGAATTCGGGCGAAATTTTGAATTTGAATAGTTTTCGAATACTTTTGGAATTCAAATCGTTTTGAAATTCGAAAACTTTTGGAATTCGAATAGTTTTCCAATTTCCAAAGAGAATAAAAAAGAATAGAAAATAAAGGCATAGTATCGAATTAGTTTTTTTTTTATTCTATTCTATTCATTTATTTTCTTTTCTATTTTATTCTTTTTGGAAATCGGAAAACTATTTGAATTCGAAAAGTTTTCAAATTCAAAAACTATTTGAAATTGATTCAAAATCGTATTAGAAAAATATTCTAAATTGATTCAAAATCAAATAAACAAAAACAAATTCAATGAATCCGAAATCACAAAATTTGAATTCGGACGAAATTCGAATTTGAATAGTTTTCGAATAGTTTTCGAATTCGAATAGTTTTCCAATTTCCAAAGAGAATAAAAAAGAATAGAAAATAAAGGAATAGAATAGAAAAAAAATTATATTCTAGTCTTTTATTTTCTATTCTATTTTATTCTTTTTGGAAACAGGAAAACGATTTGAATTCAAAAACTATTGAAAATTATTATTACTATCTGAAATTGATTCGAAAACTTTTTGCATTCGAAAACATTTTGAATCGATTCGAAAATAAATAAACGAAAGGAATCCTGAAAACTAATTAAACAAATTTAACTAAACCAATCGAAACCAAACAAATTTTTTCGCTCTGAACATGTCTACTGACGGCCCTCCAGCCGTTGCAGAACTACAGTTCCCATGAGGCATTGCAAGGCTGACAGTGACAAGCATGACTCCCACAGGCAGAGGCATGATGGGACTTGTAGTTCCACAACAGCTGGTGGGCCGCCAGTAGACATGTGCAGTCTGAAAAAAATAGTTTCAGTTAGTTTTGATTGGTTATTTACATAAATTTGTTTAGTTAAATTTGTTTCATTCGTTTTCGGAAATCATTTCATGTATTAGTTTTCTAATCAATTTCAAAATCGAATTGTTTTGGAATTCAGATCGTTTTCCAATTCGAAAACTTTTCAAATTCAAAAACTATTCGAAATCGATTGGAAAACGAATAAATGAAATGAATCCCGAAAACGAATGAAACTAATTTAACTAAACAAATTTATGTAAATAAACAATCGAAACAAAACAAAACAAATTTTTTCGTTCTGCACATGTCTACAGGCGGCCCACCAGCTATATGGAACTACAAGCCCCCTCATGCCTCTGCCTGTTATTGCATTTTAGTGTAAATATGAGATTTGAGGTCTTTTTGACCCCTGGATCTTATATTTAAGAGGTCCTGTCATGATTTTTTTCTATTACAAGGGATGTTTACAGGAATAAAAGTGACCCCAAAAAAAAAAAAAAAAAATACAGTGTCAAAATAAAAAAAAATAAAGTAAAATAAATAAGAAAAAAAAAAGTTTTTTTAAAGCGTCCCGTCGAGCTCACGCGCAGAAGCGAACGCATACGTGAGTAGCGCCCGCGTATGTAAACGGTGTTCAAACCACACATGTGAGGTATCGCCGCGATCCGTAGAGCGACAGCAATAATTCTAGCTCTAGACCTCCTCTGTAACTCAAAACATGCAACCTGTAGAATTTTTTAAACATCGCCTATGGAGATTTTTAAGGGTAAAAGTTTGTCACCATTCCTCGAGCGGGCACAACTTTGAAGCGTGACATGTTGGGTATCAATTTACTCGGCGTAACATCATCTTTCACAATATAAAAAAAAAAAAAATGGGCTAACCTTACTGTTGTCATATTTTTTAATTAAAAAAAGTGATTTTTTTTTTCAAAAAAAAGTGCGCTTGTAAGACCGCTGCGCAAATACGGTGTGACAAAAAGTATTTCACTGACTGCCATTTTATTCTCTAGGGTGTTAGAAAAAAATCTATATAATGTTTGGGGGTTCTAAGTAATTTTTTAGCAAAAAAAAAAACAAAAACAGTTTTTAATATGTAAACACCAAATCTCAGAAAGAGGCTCGGGGCTTAAAGTGGAGTTCCAACCAAAAAAACAATATGCCATTACAGTGGAGTTCCACCCTACAAAAAAAAAAAAAAAAAATACACCAAAATCCTGCAAAAAAATAGAAAGAAAAAAAAAAGTTTTTTTTTACTTACCAGAAATGGCGGTTGCTATGCGGATCTTCCTAATCTGCCTCTTCCTATACCCCGGCTGGTCGTCATCCTCGCGTTGTCTTCTGGGGAATGGGGCACGCTGCCTTCTGGGAACTGTGTGTATCCCAGAGAGCAGCCGGCCATTCACAAAGCGCTGCGAGACTCGCGCTTGCGCAGTAGGAAACGGGCAGTGAAGCCGCAAGGCTCCACTGCCTGTTTTCCTTAGTGAGGATGGCGGCGCCGGAACCTGCTAGGATCGAGGGGTCGGCCTCGGGGGACCGACATCGCGGGTGAGTAGGACAGGTACGTTTCTTTATTAAAAGTCAGCAGCTACAGTGTTTGTAGATGCTGACTTTAAAAAAATAATAAATCGCAGGTGGAACCCCGCTTTAATGTGCTTGAAATAAAAAAATAAAACATTTGGATATTTACCGTATTTATCGGCGTATAACACGCACCGGCGTATAACACGCACCCCAAGTTTAGGAGGGAATTTTAAGGAAAAAAACTTTTAGAAGGGAAGTTCAAGGAAAAAAAACTTACATTTAAATGCAGCCTTGTCCATCCATCATTGCAGCCTTGCCTAGTGTCCATCTGCAGCCTTGCCCAGTGTCCATCTGCAGCCTTGTCCAGTGTCCATCTGCAGCCTTGCCCAGTGTCCATCTGCAGCCTTGTCCAGTGTCCATCTGCAGCCTTGTCCAGTGTCCATCTGCAGCCTTGTCCAGTGTCCATCTGCAGCCTTGCCCAGTGTCCATCTGCAGCCTTGTCCAGTGTCCATCTGCAGCCTTGCCCAGTGTCCATCTGCAGCCTTGCCCAGTGTCTTTGCAGCCTTGCCCAGTGTCCTTGCAGCCTTGCCCAATGCATTTGCAGCATTGCCCAGTGTTCTTGTAGCCTTGCCAGTCTCTTTCGATTTGAAATTGGCGCCGATTTCCACTGTGGAGAGGAGCGAGCAGAGCCGAGTGTACTTCGGCTAGACTCGGCTCCTCTCGCAGTCCCGCCCATCTCCACTGATTACGCCACTGACATACAGAAAGTCGAGTGTAGTTCGGCTAGACTCGGCTCTGCTCACAGTCAGGGGTGGGACTGCGAGAGGAGCCGAGACTAGCCGAAGTACACTCGGCTTTCTGTATGTCAGCGGCGCTCGCAATCAGTGGAGGTGGGCGTGACTGCGAGAGCCGAGTAAAGCCGAGTGTACTTCTCGGCTCCGCTCCGCTCGCTCAGATCAGCGGGGGATCAGCGGGGATCGGCGTATAACACGCACCCACGATTTTCCCCTGATTTTAAGGGGGAAAAAGTGCGTGTTATACGCCGATAAATACGGTATTTTTTTATTTATTTTTACTCCCCTCTAAATAGCTGTTGCTATGTGGTCCCTCGAAATCTGCCTCCTTCATCACCTCGGTTCCTGACATCACTTCCGTCGGCGCCTCCGCTCACTACTGCTCCTGGGAGATGTGTGTCATCATTTCCCAGAAGTCAGTGGGAAGCGCCGAGGGCTAGGTTGCCATAACGGGGGCAGGAACTAAATGCTTGTGAGCTTCACATGTTCACAAGCAAAATTACAACGGCCTACCCTGAGTTATATAAGTATTTTTCGGCGATTAAAACGGGACATCAGGGGAGGAAGTCTTCCAAAGAAGTGAGTATGAAATAGAAATGTAATTGACTAATGAAATGTTTTCCTTTTTGAAAATTAGGTAATGTAGTTGGAACTTCGCATATGACGTCCTTGACTTTCAGGGGGGGATATCTGAATGATGGGTGCAGCTAGAGGCATCATTCAGATATCATTCTTTTCTGCCAGCGATTCTGTGCAACATAAGCTGCAGTTCCTATCATTCGGTGGTTCTCCAGGCTCTCCCTTGCCATCGGGGACCCGGAGAAAGAATCGGCCGCTGGCGGATTACGTCCTTGACTTTCAGGGGGGGATATCTGAATGATGGGTGCAGCTAGAGGCATCATTCAGATATCATTCTTTTCTGCCAGCGATTCTGTGCAACATAAGCTGCAGTTCCTATCATTCGGTGGTTCTCCAGGCTCTCCCTTGCCATCGGGGACCCGGAGAAAGAATCGGCCGCTGGCGGATGACGTCCTTGACTTTCAGGGGGGGATATCTGAATGATGGGTGCAGCTAGAGGCATCATTCAGATATCATTCTTTTCTGCCAGCGATTCTGTGCAACATAAGCTGCAGTTCCTATCATTCGGTGCTTCTCCGGGCTCTCCCGTGCCATCGGGGACCCGGAGGAAGAATCGGCCGCTGGCGGATAACGTCCTTGACTTTCAGGGGGGGATATCTGAATGATGGGTGCAGCTAGAGGCATCATTCATATATCGTTCTTTTCTGCCAGCAATTCTGTGCAACATAAGCTGCAGTTCCTATCATTGGGTGCTTCTCCAGGCTCTCCCGTGCCATCGGGGACCCGGAGAAAGAATCGGCCGCTGGCGGATGACGTCCATAGAGATTTACAGTGACCAGATGGTCACCAGTCATCTCTATGACCGTCGGAGGCCCGGGCGCGATGTGATGACGTCACACCCGGGCCCCGGATGTAAACAAAGCCGTGATCGCGGCTAGTAAGCATGAGATTGGTGAATTAATTTTTTTCAATCTCATGCTTTCCAGCCTGGATGAGAGATGTGGGGTCTTATTGACCCTGCATCTCTCCATAAAGAGGACCTGTCACAATAGATTTCTATTATTTCTATTACAAGGGATGTTTACATTCCTTGTAATAGAAAATAATAAATAAAGTGTGGCGCTGTGTACAAACAGAAAAAATATAAATATATATAATGTCTGGTGACAATTGGTCTTTGTAAAGGCCCATATGTCGTATTGAACCTTATAATGGTTCTGTGCACCTCTCAAGTGCAAAGTGCATGTGACGTGCAAAAATTTAAAATGAAATATATCACAAAAATTGACTTAACGAAAAAACAACATGAATATCATGTGTGAAAGTGATCCACAATGTATAGTAGTGTCCAATTTTAAAACAGAAAAAAGTATTTCGATGAATACGTGGTCTGGTACCAACATCAGCACTACATCAACACTACGTCAAGTGTATAATAAGTGGTAAGTTCGGTCCAGACTGGTTCCCTGGGTTATACGTTTTCTACGTTGCAACACTTAGAAGTGATGTTACCATTGGAAAGTGAGTAAAGGGTGTATACTCTTACCGGATGTTGTAGATCCAGCTCGCCGTATGGCGGTGAATCTATCGGGCTTGTGTCCCCACCAGGGACTGGTAGATGTAAATCCTGGGGCCAATCTTCCCTCAGCGTCCTTCAACGTTCCAGAGAGTGTTCACCAGGGCTTTTCCACCATAACTCTCACTTCCAATCCAGTGAGTCAGTGTATGACACCAAATTTCTCTGTATGTGTGATGTCACCATGCAAAACATGAGAAAAAAATTCTCCACATAGTGTAAATCCAAATGGGATTTTATTAATAAAAATATATGTAAAATAACCCAATAAAAAGGTCTCACTGAACGATTTAACAATCCAAAAACTTCTTTAGAAAACTTTTCAAACCAACAAATCCAAAAATGAATCCTCAAACAAACAGCAGCTCTGAATTTCAAAAATGCGTGGAGTGATCACCAAGGCTGGCATGTAAACCCGACGCGTTTCGTCTAATGAGACATCAACTGGGGTACACGCCATCCTGGTGACCCCCACGCTATAAATAGGAAGAGAAATTACCTTAATTTGGCATCCCTGTGTATGAATGTGCATCTCCCTTCCGGGATCCGAGCGTCTCTGTGTCACATGACCGGGTTTCTGTGTCACATGACCAAGTCATGTGTACCTTTTCGCCAAATCAGAAGATCTAATGCGCCCTCAACGTGACCAACAGCGTCATCGTGTCATCGGCACGCACGTCATTGTAGTCCTCCGACGTGCCTGCGCGCAAGGCATACTGGGAGTTGTAGTTGCGCCGCAATTAAGCAGGGCAACCCAAACCGGCCAGCGGGACTCTCATCTCCGCCATTGAAGGCTGACGTCACATGGATGCGACCACCCGCAACCCCACGTGGGTGTCTCCATGTACGTCATATCGCGCGCAAGGCGGATTGGGAATTGTAGTCGCAACGCAATAAAGCGGAACGGACCCACATCGCCAGCCTGTCTCCCTTGTAAGCCGGCAAGCACCCACAACACTCGTAGAGGACAGCATACACCGTATCAGGGTGATGCATGTGGGATTCTAACTATAATAAGTCTCCTCCCCAATGTGACTCTGAAATCACACGGCTTTAATAAAATTAACTGCAATTGAAATTATGTTCTGGGTATCAATGCACTATATCCCAGAAGGTAGGCACATTCTATGCATGGACATACATATAGGTGACATCCATGCAACTATATAACTTTTACAAACTAAATCAGACCAGAAACCATCTATATCCACAGTCTAATCTAAGATAGTATAAAAACATGGTAAACCTAAATTGACGAAAGTCACTCATATGAAGACTATATGATAGCTATTTCATATTATATTAAAAGGGGGGTAATGGATGGAGCAATGAATAGTAGGTTAAAAAAGGGAATAGAAACTGAAATAAATAAAAATCAAAGAAAGAGGGGGGGGGAGTGGAGATGATGGATTTTCAAAAGGGTTAATTATTAACATTATGCTTGGTTAATAAACGCATTAATGTCCCAATCAATGTTAAGTCCATGAGGCCTATAACATTTTAATTGGTAAATCCAATAAGTCTCAAGTCTAGAGACCCCTTTAACCCCAGACTCCCCCCTCCAATGGGGAACAAATTTGTCTATGATCACAAACGTGGTCCCTCTGGGATCTTTATTATGTGATTCTAAGTAGTGTCTCGGAACACTATGATTGGTTTTTCCTTTCCGGATACTGGTTAAGGTGTTCACCAACCCTGATTGAAAACGTGCAAATCGTACACCCTACGTATTGCTTCCCGCAGGGGCAGGTAAGCAAATATACGATGAATCGGGTCGCACATGTGGTAAAGTGCTTCATCTTGTATTCCATTCCTGTCGAGGTGGAACAAAAGGAGTCACTTTTCCGTTTACCGCACAGATTAACTAAGCACACTTTACATTTCTTGCATGGGTAATATGCCTTCAAATGTGGAAAAAAGACAGGGATGGTGGGTGGATCTATCACATTGGGGGCAATCTGACCTTTCAGAGAGAAAGCTCCCCTATAGATTACGCCTGCCCTATCTGGAAGTGAAGGGCCAAGAACATGATCATTTTTAAGGACATTCCAATGCCTCTGGAAAATGTCCTTAATTTGTCTGTGTTGGGACGAAAATGTGGTATAAAAAGACCATTTATATTTGGAATCCTGAACTGGTTTACTTCTCTCTACTAGTAATGAATCCCTACTGATGGCAGCAATGCCCCGAACTTCATCGTCTATCAAATGTGGACTGTACCCCTTATCAACAAACCTGGATTTTAGAATGCCAGCTTGATGGTAAAAGTCTGAGATATTAGAACAATTGCGTCTAATTCGCAACAGTTGACTACGCGGTACAGACTTTAACCATGTTGGGTGATGACAACTGTCGACCGGAATGTATCCATTCCGGTCAGTGGGTTTAAAAAATGTTCTTGTCTGTAATTGGCCATCACTAACAAAAATTTCTAAATCCAAAAAATGCATACTTGTGTAGCTCGTTTCATAGGTTAAATTAATACCAATATTGTTGTCATTAAGGGTAGACATAAATCCACAGAGGGAGTCTTGATCACCCCTCCATAGGAGGAGGATGTCGTCGATGTACCAAACCCAGAGAACCATCTCTGGGCGATTTAAAACATAGACGACATCCTCCTCCCATTTGGCCATAAAAATATTGGCCAGGCTGGGAGCAAATTTGGCTCCCATCGCAACTCCCTTTTTTTGCAGAAAGAAGTCTCCATTGTACCAAAAATAGTTATGCGTTGTCGCAAACTGTAGAAGATCCATAATGTATCTTTTTTGGGTTCCAGGCAGGTTATTGTCTCTAGACAAAAATAGTTTTACGGCTGCTAGGCCTAAATCATGGGAAATGCATGTATACAGTGAGCACACATCGGCCGTTACCAACAGTATACCCTCACCATAATCTACCTGTTGTAATAGGGAGATAGTATGCCTAGTGTCCTTCAGGTATGATGGAATGGAGCGCACAATTGGTTGTAAATGAAAGTCTATATATTTCCCTATGCGGGAAGTCACAGAGTATATAGACTGTCTATATAAGAATCCAACACAGAATTATAAGAAGGCATTAGCAGATTTGGTTGACACTGGGGCACAGCTTGGTATTTTAGACAAGAAGGAAAAGAGCTATCTAGTACCTGTAGCCCCACGGATCCCCATCATTTATTACCTTCCTAAGGTACATAAAGATGCCAACCATCCTCCGGGCCGCCCAATCATCAGCGGTATAGACTCTGTGACTTCCCGCATAGGGAAATATATAGACTTTCATTTACAACCAATTGTGCGCTCCATTCCATCATACCTGAAGGACACTAGGCATACTATCTCCCTATTACAACAGGTAGATTATGGTGAGGGTATACTGTTGGTAACGGCCGATGTGTGCTCACTGTATACATGCATTTCCCATGATTTAGGCCTAGCAGCCGTAAAACTATTTTTGTCTAGAGACAATAACCTGCCTGGAACCCAAAAAAGATACATTATGGATCTTCTACAGTTTGCGACAACGCATAACTATTTTTGGTACAATGGAGACTTCTTTCTGCAAAAAAAGGGAGTTGCGATGGGAGCCAAATTTGCTCCCAGCCTGGCCAATATTTTTATGGCCAAATGGGAGGAGGATGTCGTCTATGTTTTAAATCGCCCAGAGATGGTTCTCTGGGTTCGATACATCGACGACATCCTCCTCCTATGGAGGGGTGATCAAGACTCCCTCTGTGGATTTATGTCTACCCTTAATGACAACAATATTGGTATTAATTTAACCTATGAAACGAGCTACACAAGTATGCATTTTTTGGATTTAGAAATTTTTGTTAGTGATGGCCAATTACAGACAAGTACATTTTTTAAACCCACTGTCCAGAATGGATACATTCCGGTCGACAGTTGTCATCACCCAACATGGTTAAAGTCTGTACCGCGTAGTCAACTGTTGCGAATTAGACGCAATTGTTCTAATATCTCAGACTTTTACCATCAAGCTGGCATTCTAAAATCCAGGTTTGTTGATAAGGGGTACAGTCCACATTTGATAGACGATGAAGTTCGGGGCATTGCTGCCATCAGTAGGGATTCATTACTAGTAGAGAGAAGTAAACCAGTTCAGGATTCCAAATATAAATGGTCTTTTTATACCACATTTTCGTCCCAACACAGACAAATTAAGGACATTTTCCAGAGGCATTGGAATGTCCTTAAAAATGATCATGTTCTTGGCCCTTCACTTCCAGATAGGGCAGGCGTAATCTATAGGGGAGCTTTCTCTCTGAAAGGTCAGATTGCCCCCAATGTGATAGATCCACCCACCATCCCTGTCTTTTTTCCACATTTGAAGGCATATTACCCATGCAAGAAATGTAAAGTGTGCTTAGTTAATCTGTGCGGTAAACGGAAAAGTGACTCCTTTTGTTCCACCTCGACAGGAATGGAATACAAGATGAAGCACTTTACCACATGTGCGACCCGATTCATCGTATATTTGCTTACCTGCCCCTGCGGGAAGCAATATGTAGGGTGTACGATTTGCACGTTTTCAATCAGGGTTGGTGAACACCTTAACCAGTATCCGGAAAGGAAAAACCAATCATAGTGTTCCGAGACACTACTTAGAATCACATAATAAAGATCCCAGAGGGACCACGTTTGTGATCATAGACAAATTTGTTCCCCATTGGAGGGGGGAGTCTGGGGTTAAAGGGGTCTCTAGACTTGAGACTTATTGGATTTACCAATTAAAATGTTATAGGCCTCATGGACTTAACATTGATTGGGACATTAATGCGTTTATTAACCAAGCATAATGTTAATAATTAACCCTTTTGAAAATCCATCATCTCCACTCCCCCCCCCTCTTTCTTTGATTTTTATTTATTTCAGTTTCTATTCCCTTTTTTAACCTACTATTCATTGCTCCATCCATTACCCCCCTTTTAATATAATATGAAATAGCTATCATATAGTCTTCATATGAGTGACTTTCGTCAATTTAGGTTTACCATGTTTTTATACTATCTTAGATTAGACTGTGGATATAGATGGTTTCTGGTCTGATTTAGTTTGTATAAGTTATATAGTTGCATGGATGTCACCTATATGTATGTCCATGCATAGAATGTGCCTACCTTCTGGGATATAGTGCATTGATACCCAGAACATAATTTCAATTGCAGTTAATTTTATTAAAGCCGTGTGATTTCAGAGTCACATTGGGGAGGAGACTTATTATAGTTAGAATCCCACATGCATCACCCTGATACGGTGTATGCTGTCCTTTTCGAGTGCTGTGGGTGCTTGCCGGCTTACAAGGGAGACAGGCTGGCGATGTGGGTCCGTTCCGCTTTATTGCGTTGCGACTACAATTCCCAATCCGCCTTGCGCACGATATGACGTACATGGAGACACCCACGTGGGGTTGCGGGTGGTCGCATCCATGTGACGTCAGCGTTCAATGGCGGAGATGAGAGTCCCGCTGGCCGGTTTGGGTTGCCCTGCTTAATTGCGGCGCAACTACAACTCCCAGTATGCCTTGCGCGCAGGCACGTCGGAGGACTACAATGACGTGCGTGCCGATGACACGATGACGCTGTTGGTCACGTTGAGGGCGCATTAGATCTTCTGATTTGGCGAAAAGGTACACATGACTTGGTCATGTGACACAGAAACCCGGTCATGTGACACAGAGACGCTCGGATCCCGGAAGGGAGATGCACATTCATACACAGGGACGCCAAATTAAGGTAATTTCTCTTCCTATTTATAGCGTGGGGGTCACCAGGATGACGTGTACCCCAGTTGATGTCTCATTAGACGAAACGCGTCGGGTTTACATGCCAGCCTTGGTGATCACTCCACGCATTTTTGAAATTCAGAGCTGCTGTTTGTTTGAGGATTCATTTTTGGATTTGTTGGTTTGAAAAGTTTTCTAAAGAAGTTTTTGGATTGTTAAATCGTTCAGTGAGACCTTTTTATTGGGTTATTTTACATATATTTTTATTAATAAAATCCCATTTGGATTTACACTATGTGGAGAATTTTTTTCTCATGTTTTGCATGGTGACATCACACATACGGAGAAATTTGGTGTCATACACTGACTCACTGCATTGGAAGTGAGAGTTATGGTGGAAAAGCCCTGGTGAACACTCTCTGGAACGTTGAAGGACGCTGAGGGAAGATTGGCCCCAGGATTTACATCTACCAGTCCCTGGTGGGGACACAAGCCCGATAGATTCACCGCCATACGGCGAGCTGGATCTACAACATCCGGTAAGAGTATACACCCTTTACTCACTTTCCAATGGTAACATCACTTCTAAGTGTTGCAACGTAGAAAACGTATAACCCAAGGAACCAGTCTGGACCGAACTTACCACTTATTATACACTTGACGTAGTGTTGATGTAGTGCTGATGTTGGTACCAGACCACGTATTCATGGAAAGACTTTTTTCTGTTTTAAAATTGGACACTACTATACATTGCGGATCACTTTCACACATGATATTCATGTTGTTTTTTCGTTAAGTCAATTTTTGTGATATATTTCATTTTAAATTTTTGCACGTCACATGCACTTTGCACTTGAGAGGTGCACAGAACCATTATAAGGTTCAATACGACATATGGGCCTTTACAAAGACCAATTGTCACCAGACATTATATATATTTATATTTTTTCTGTTTGTACACAGCGCCACACTTTATTTATTATTTTCTTTACACTATTGTCAAGTTGTTGTGTAGGCTGCTAGAGATTTGATTTGAAGGTTGGCGCAGTATTTTTTCTGTTTGTTACATTCCTTGTAATAGGAATAAAAGTGATAAAAAAAAATGTAAAAGAAAGTGTAAAAAATAAAGTAAAAAAAGAAAAAAAAAAGGAAATACAGAAAAATATTTAAAACGCCCCTGTCCCCGGTAGCTCGCGTTCAGAAGCGAACGCACAGGTAAGTCCCGCCCACATATGTAAACGCCATTCAAACCACATATGTGAGGTATCGCCACGTGTATTAGAGAGTGTGCAACAATTCTAGCACTAGACCTCCTCTGTAACTCAAACCTGGTAACCTGTAAAAAAAATTAAAGCGTCGCCTATGGAGATTTTTAAAGTGGAGGTCCACCCTAAAAAAAAAAAAAATGACACCAAAATACTACAAAAAAATAGAAAACAAAATAGAAAAAAATTTTTTTTTTTTACTTAACAGAAATTGTGGTTGCTATGCGGATCTTCCTAATCTGCCTCTTCCTATACCCCGGCTGGTCGTCATCCTCGCGTTGTCTTCTGGGGAATGGGGCACGCTGCCTTCTGGGAACTGTGTGTATCCCAGAGAGCAGCCGGCCCATTCACAAAGCGCTGCGAGACTCGCGCATGCGCAATAGGAAACGGGCAGTGAAGCCGCAAGGCTCCACTGCCTGTTTTCCTTAGTGAGGATGGCGGTGCCGGGACCTGCCCTGCTTTAAGTATGGAAGTTTGTCGCCATTCCACGAGTGTGCGCAATTTTAAAGCGTGACATGTTAGGTATCTATTTACTCGGCGTAACTTCATCTTTTACATTATACAAAGAAATTGGGCTAACTTTACTGTTTTGTTATTTTTTAATTCGTGAAACAGTTTTTTTCCCCCCAAAAAACGAGTTTGAAAAATTATTGCGCAAATACCGGGCGAGTTAAAAAGTTGCAATGACCGTAATTTTATTCCCTAGGGTGTCTGCTATAAAAACATATATAATGTTTGGTGATTCCGAGGAATTTTCTAGCAAAAAAGAAGATGATTTGTACATGTAGGAGAGAAGTGACAGAATAGGCCCGGTATGGAAGTGTTTAAGCGGCGCTTTTTGGCCGCTAGTGTGGCGCTTTTAACCCCAAAGAAGGGGTTAAAGGCACCCACGTTGCGGCACTTCTGAAGCGCTTTTCATTCCAATGGGCGGGGGGTAGGGTGACCACGTGTCCCGGATTGCCCTGGACAGTCCCGCATTTTGCAGGTCTGTCCCGGGCACATTCATTCCAGGACAATACAGTGTCCCGGAATGAAACTGACACAGCCACCACCCAGGCAAATCTGATGCCCCCAAAAAAAGCCGCCACATCACCGCTTTACTCACTGACAGTACTTGTCCTGGCTGGGAATGCCTGGAGGAGCACAACCCCGCCCCCTGCTTGTGATTGGAGAAATCATAAATCCCACCTCTTGTGTCCAATCACTGTGCTGTGATTCGTTACAGCACAAGCTGATTTTTGGGAAGGGAGGGTGTCCCTGAATGGTAGTTTGAAAATGTGGTCACCCCAGCGGGGGGTGTTTTGGGAGCGTTAAATCCAGCGCTCCCAACCCGCCCGCTGAAAAAGATGACTTTTCCTACCGTCCCGCAGGTCCCCCCGCCCCAGTGTGGAAAGTCGCACTGCAGTGAATAATAAGGTGCTTTTCAGGCGCTATTTCCAGCGCTAAAACGCCTGAAAAGCACCTCAGTGTGAAAGGGGTCTCTCAGCCCTGGTTCACATTGGGACGATCATTTGACATGTCAAATCGGCGGCAATGGCACCACTCGAATCGGTGCGACGCCGCAACCTTTTCAAAAAGTCGTTTCTGTACTACTTCTTGCGATTTTCGGCCCACGATTTCCATTGACCCCTGTGCAGAAAACCCCCACAGATGTCTGTGAAATTGCGTGCCGAAATCGGGACTGACACGCGTGAGCGTTCAGCTGAGCCTCCCGCCATTTATTTGCCACACGTCAGTTCCCAAACATTTCAGGCCGGATTCGCAACTTGTGCGTTGCGTTTTTGAATTTCGGTTCTCAAACAGTTGTTCAGCGGTTCCTTTGTGTTTTAGCTGCGGATTTGCTGACCTGGGAGAGGCGAGGGAAGTCTCGCCGCTGTTATCATGAGGGGGAACTCCACGCTGAATTTTAAATAAACCGGCATGGGTTCCCCTCCAGGAGCATACCAGGCCCTTAGGTCTGGTATGGATTTTGGGGGGACCCCCACGCCGTTTTTTTCGGCATAGGGGTTCCCGTTAAAATCCATACCAGACCTAAGGGCCCGGTATGCTCCTGGAGGGGAACCCATGCCGGTTTTTTATTTAAAATTCAGCGTGGAGTTCCCCCTCATGATCCCTGTTCAGAACGGAACACATGTGCGAATCAGATGCGTACCCATAGAAGATAATGGGCCTGAATTCGCACCTGAGCCGCACCGCAACGCCTAGAAAACGCACACGTTTTTTTGGCCAATGCGCAGTGCGAATGCATCGCACATATGTGAACCAGCCTCATTAAAATCAATGTATTTTATAATGTTATGCGAATTGGATGCGGTGTAAGCCGCAACCAATTCGCATAGGTGTGAACGCGGCCTCAGAGACATCTTTGTGGTTTCCTGCACAGGTGTCTATTGAAATCGCACTTGAAAATCACCAAAAGCAGTACAGGGACTACTTTTGGGAATCGGTGCGGTGCCGCAAAGTCAGCGTCGCACCGATTCAGACTGTGCCAACGCGGGCAATAGCCACTGATTTGACACGCCGAATCGCATCAATGTGAACCAGGGCTTACGCCTCGTACACACGGTGTGATTGTTGGAAGGGGATTGTCTGTTGACAGACTGTTGTCCTAATACCTGACCGATGGTACGCTGCTTCTGACAATCATTGTCCAATTTTCGGGCCAACAAATGTTGGATGACAGGCCTCAGACACGATGTATTCAGTTTTGGGCGGAGGGGTTGTGCTTTATTACTTGTGGAGATTTCCCAGCCACTTCCTGTCACGGTGACACCTGCTGTGTTGGGGGGGGGGGGGGGGTGTCACGGGAACAGGAAGTGAGGAGAATTCTCCCCTGTGGGGACACATTTGATAAATAAATGTCAGGGCTCTTTCCTCTCACACTGGGTGGAGTAGTCCCTCCATATATGAGGTATATAGTGGTGTGCATACAGTATACATCCTCCTCCAGGCTCTCCTCACCTCACACTACTTCTCTCACCTCAAGTTTTCCCGCCCAGTCTACTATAAAAAAATTGACGTAACGTAAGGGGGCGGGGCTTAGAACCAGACTGCTGTGCTGTGACTGAAGGTGGGCGGAGCCTGGTAATCACTCTCCAAGGGCAATAGGGGCTGATTGGCATGGGTGGGCGTGGCCTATTGAAGCAGTGGGCGGGGCAGCCAGGCGCCTTCTAATGAACCCATCTCAATCTGTCACGGGCGTGGTCTCAGGGTGGCTGACATACTCTGGGCGTGGTCTCAGGGTGGATGACATACTGTGGGCGTGGTCTCAGGGTGGATGCCATACTGTGGGCGTGGTCTCAGGGTGGATGACATACTGTGGGCGTGGTCTCAGGGAGGATGCCATACTGTGGGCGTGTTTTTTCCCCAACTCGTCGCTGGGCGGAACGATCTCCGTTCGCCACATTTATAGGCTGGACTCCCATGTTGACTGATATCTGGGTGGGAGGGGCTGCGCAGTCCACTCATTGATTGACATTGCGGGTGGGCACTTAGGAATCCTCGCTGGTTATCCCGCCCTCTGGGCGTGGCTTCCCAATCTTGATCGACAAGCCCGACTCGCAGTCGCCACTCTGACACACCCACACTGTGGGCGGGGTTTTGACTCTGACATGAGGGTGGGCGAGGCTACGCGCTCTCCAAACCTATCCCGGGCTACTCTGACTCCTGGGCGTGGTTACTTCTTTTTTTGACAGGCGCTGGGCGGAGCTGACCTTATCCATATTCCAAACATGGGTGGGGTCTTCACGCTGAATGACAGGTCCCTGGGCGGGGCTTCGTGCTTCTGCCCCTTCCCCCGCCTCCTCCGCGCTCAGGGCGGGGGGTTTCAGCAGGCGGTGGGCGGAGCTATCCTGGAGAATGCAGTCACGTTATAGGCGTATCCCAGAGGGGGAGGGCGACGTCACCAAGCGGGAGGGGAACCCCGGCTCAATGATGGCGGCTCCCGGCAGGGCGAGCAGCTGAGAGGACAAGGCAAGGCGCAGCCGCCGGGAGAGGACACCCCGACCCCCAACAAACTCCGGGGACCGCCCCGGGGACACACACAGGTAATGTGGGCGACATCATGGAGTGTTCCTTTAATTGTCTACAATGTGCTATTTATAGTGTGTGACCCCCAGAGAGAGCCTGTGTGATCCCTACAGAGGGGAGACCCCTATATATTCTATACTCTACTATATATAGTGTGTGTGTGACCCCCAGAGAGAGCCTGTGTGATCCCTACAGGGGGGAGACCCCTATATATTCTATACTCTACATAGTGTGTGTGTGACCCCCAGAGAGAGCCTGTGTGATCCCTACAGGGGGAGACCCCTATATATTCTATACTCTACATAGTGTGTGTGTGACCCCCAGAGAGAGCCTGTGTGATCCCTACAGGGGGAGACCCCTATATATTCTATACTCTACTATATATAGTGTGTGTGTGACCCCCAGAGAGAGCCTGTGTGATCCCTACAGGGGGGAGACCCCTATATATTCTATACTCTACTATATATAGTGTGTGTGTGACCCCCAGAGAGAGCCTGTGTGATCCCTACAGGGGGAGACCCCTATATATTCTATACTCTACATAGTGTGTGTGTGACCCCCAGAGAGAGCCTGTGTGATCCCTACAGGGGGAGACCCCTATATATTCTATACTCTACTATATATAGTGTGTGTGTGACCCCCAGAGAGAGCCTGTGTGATCCCTACAGGGGGAGACCCCTATATATTCTATACTCTACTATATATAGTGTGTGTGACCCCCATAGAGAGCCTGTGTGATCCCTACAGGGGGGAGACCCCTATATATTCTATACTCTACTATATATAGTGTGTGTGTGACCCCCAGAGAGAGCCTGTGTGATCCCTACAGGGGGGGGAGACCCCTATATATTCTATACTCTACTATATATAGTGTGTGTGTGACCCCCAGAGAGAGCCTGTGTGATCCCTACAGGGGGGGGAGACCCCTATATATTCTATACTCTACTATATATAGTGTGTGTGTGACCCCCAGAGAGAGCCTGTGTGATCCCTACAGGGGGGAGACCCCTATATATTCTATACTCTACTATATATAGTGTGTGTGTGACCCCCAGAGAGAGCCTGTGTGATCCCTACAGGGGGGAGACCCCTATATATTCTATACTCTACTATATATAGTGTGTGTGTGACCCCCAGAGAGAGCCTGTGTGATCCCTACAGGGGGGAGACCCCTATATATTCTATACTCTACTATATATAGTGTGTGTGTGACCCCCAGAGAGAGCCTGTGTGATCCCTACAGGGGGAGACCCCTATATATTCTATACTCTACTATATATAGTGTGTGTGACCCCCAGAGAGAGCCTGTGTGATCCCTACAGGGGGGAGACCCCTATATATTCTATACTCTACTATATATAGTGTGTGTGTGACCCCCAGAGAGAGCCTGTGTGATCCCTACAGGGGGGAGACCCCTATATATTCTATACTCTACTATATATAGTGTGTGTGTGACCCCCAGAGAGAGCCTGTGTGATCCCTACAGGGGGGAGACCCCTATATATTCTATACTCTACTATATATAGTGTGTGTGACCCCCCAGAGAGAGCCTGTGTGATCCCTACAGGGGGGAGACCCCTATATATTCTATACTCTACTATATATAGTGTGTGTGTGACCCCCAGAGAGAGCCTGTGTGATCCCTACAGGGGGGAGACCCCTATATATTCTATACTCTACTATATATAGTGTGTGTGTGACCCCCAGAGAGAGCCTGTGTGATCCCTACAGGGGGGAGACCCCTATATATTCTATACTCTACTATATATAGTGTGTGTGTGACCCCCAGAGAGAGCCTGTGTGATCCCTACAGGGGGAGACCCCTATATATTCTATACTCTACTATATATAGTGTGTGTGTGACCCCCAGAGAGAGCCTGTGTGATCCCTACAGGGGGGAGACCCCTATATATTCTATACTCTACTATATATAGTGTGTGTGTGACCCCCAGAGAGAGCCTGTGTGATCCCTACAGGGGGGAGACCCCTATATATTCTATACTCTACTATATATAGTGTGTGTGTGACCCCCAGAGAGAGCCTGTGTGATCCCTACAGGGGGGAGACCCCTATATATTCTATACTCTACTATATATAGTGTGTGTGTGTGACCCCCAGAGAGAGCATGTGTGATCCCTACAGGGGGGAGACCCCTATATATTCTATACTCTACTATATATAGTGTGTGTGTGTGTGACCCCCAGAGAGAGCCTGTGTGATCCCTACAGGGGGGAGACCCCTATATATTCTATACTCTACTATATATAGTGTGTGTGTGACCCCCAGAGAGAGCCTGTGTGATCCCTACAGAGGGGAGACCCCTATATATTCTATACTCTACTATATATAGTGTGTGTGTGACCCCCAGAGAGAGCCTGTGTGATCCCTACAGGGGGAGACCCCTATATATTCTATACTCTACTATATATAGTGTGTGACCCCCCAGAGAGAGCCTGTGTGATCCCTACAGAGGGGAGACCCCTATATATTCTATACTCTACTATATATAGTGTGTGTGTGACCCCCAGAGAGAGCCTGTGTGATCCCTACAGGGGGGAGACCCCTATATATTCTATACTCTACTATATATAGTGTGTGACCCCCAGAGAGAGCCTGTGTGATCCCTACAGAGGGGAGACCCCTATATATTCTATACTCTACTATATATAGTGTGTGTGTGACCCCCAGAGAGAGCCTGTGTGATCCCTACAGGGGGAGACCCCTATATATTCTATACTCTACTATATATAGTGTGTGTGACCCCCAGAGAGAGCCTGTGTGATCCCTACAGAGGGGAGACCCCTATATATTCTATACTCTACTATATATAGTGTGTGTGTGACCCCCAGAGAGAGCCTGTGTGATCCCTACAGGGGGGAGACCCCTATATATTCTATACTCTACTATATATAGTGTGTGACCCCCAGAGAGAGCCTGTGTGATCCCTACAGAGGGGAGACCCCTATATATTCTATACTCTACTATATATAGTGTGTGTGTGACCCCCAGAGAGAGCCTGTGTGATCCCTACAGGGGGAGACCCCTATATATTCTATACTCTACTATATATAGTGTGTGTGACCCCCAGAGAGAGCCTGTGTGATCCCTACAGGGGGAGACCCCTATATATTCTATACTCTACTATATATAGTGTGTGTGTGACCCCCAGAGAGAGCCTTGTGATCCCTACAGGGGGGAGACCCCTATATATTCTATACTCTACTATATATAGTGTGACCCCCCAGAGAGAGCCTGTGTGATCCCTACAGAGGGGAGACCCCTATATATTCTATACTCTACTATATATAGTGTGTGTGACCCCCAGAGAGAGCCTGTGTGATCCCTACAGGGGGAGACCCCTATATATTCTATACTCTACTATATATAGTGTGTGTGACCCCCAGAGAGAGCCTGTGTGATCCCTACAGGGGGAGACCCCTATATATTCTATACTCTACTATATATAGTGTGTGTGACCCCCAGAGAGAGCCTGTGTGATCCCTACAGGGGGGGACCCCTATATATTCTATACTCTACTATATATAGTGTGTGTGTGACCCCCAGAGAGAGCCTGTGTGATCCCTACAGGGGGAGACCCCTATATATTCTATACTCTACTATATATAGTGTGTGTGTGACCCCCAGAGAGAGCCTGTGTGATCCCTACAGGGGGAGACCCCTATATATTCTATACTCTACTATATATAGTGTGTGTGTGACCCCCAGAGAGAGCCTGTGTGATCCCTACAGGGGGAGACCCCTATATATTCTATACTCTACTATATATAGTGTGTGTGACCCCCAGAGAGAGCCTGTGTGATCCCTACAGGGGGAGACCCCTATATATTCTATACTCTACTATATATAGTGTGTGTGACCCCCAGAGAGAGCCTGTGTGATCCCTACAGGGGGGGACCCCTATATATTCTGTACTCTACTATATATAGTGTGTGTGTGACCCCCAGAGAGAGCCTGTGTGATCCCTACAGGGGGGAGACCCCTATATATTCTATACTCTACTATATATAGTGTGTGTGACCCCCAGAGAGAGCCTGTGTGATCCCTACAGGGGGAGACCCCTATATATTCTATACTCTACTATATATAGTGTGTGTGACCCCCAGAGAGAGCCTGTGTGATCCCTACAGGGGGGGAGACCCCTATATATTCTATACTCTACTATATATAGTGTGTGTGACCCCCAGAGAGAGCCTGTGTGATCCCTACAGGGGGGAGACCCCTATATATTCTATACTCTACTATATATAGTGTGTGTGATCCCTACAGGGGGAGACCCCTATATATTCTATACTCTACTATATAGTGTGTGTGTGACCCCCAGAGAGAGCCTGTGTGATCCCTACAGGGGGGGAGACCCCTATATATTCTATACTCTACTATATATAGTGTGTGTGTGACCCCCAGAGAGAGCCTGTGTGATCTGTACAGGGGGGAGACCCCTATATATTCTATACTCTACATAGTGTGTGTGACCCCCAGAGAGAGCCTGTGTGATCCCTACAGGGGGAGACCCCTATATATTCTATACTCTACTATATATAGTGTGTGTGACCCCCATAGAGAGCCTGTGTGATCTCTACAGGTGGGAGACCCCTATATATTCTATACTCTACTATATATAGTGTGTGTGACCCCATAGAGAGCCTGTGTGATCTCTACGGGGGGGAGACCCCTATATATTCTATACTCTACTATATATAGTGTGTGTGATCCCTACAGGGGGGAGACCCCTATATATTCTATACTCTACTATATATAGTGTGTGTGACCCCCATAGAGAGCCTGTGTGATCTCTACAGGTGGGAGACCCCTATATATTCTATACTCTACTATATATAGTGTGTGTGACCCCATAGAGAGCCTGTGTGATCTCTACGGGGGGGGGAGACCCCTATATATTCTATACTCTACTATATATAGTGTGTGTGACCCCCAGAGAGAGCCTGTGTGATCCCTACAGGGGGGAGACCCCTATATATTCTATACTCTACTATATATATAGTGTGTGACCCCCAGAGAGAGCCTGTGTGATCTCTACAGGTGGGAGACCCCTATATATTCTATACTCTACTATATATATAGTGTGTGACCCCCAGAGAGAGCCTGTGTGATCTCTACAGGTGGGAGACCCCTATATATTCTATACTCTACTATATATAGTGTGTGACCCCCAGAGAGAGCCTGTGTGATCTCTACATGGAGGGAGACCCCTATATATTCTATACTCATATATATAGTGTGTGACCCCCAGAGAGAGCCTGTGTGATCTCTACAGGTGGGAGACCCCTATATATTCTATACTCTACTATATATAGTGTGTGACCCCCAGAGAGAGCCTGTGTGATCTCTACATGGAGGGAGACCCCTATATATTCTATACTCTACTATATATAGTGTCTGTGTGACCCCCATAGAGAGCCTGTGTGATCTCTACGGGGGGGAGACCCCTATATATTCTATACTCTACTATATATAGTGTGTGTGTGACCCCCAGAGAGAGCCTGTGTGATCTCTACAGGGGGGAGACCCCTATATATTCTATACTCTACTATATATAGTGTGTGAGACCCCATAGAGAGCCTGTGTGATCTCTACGGGGGGGAGACCCCTATATATTCTATACTCTACTATATATAGTGTGTGTGACCCCAGAGAGAGCCTGTGTGATCTCTACGGGGGGAGACCCCTATATATTCTATACTCTACTATATATAGTGTGTGTGACCCCCAGAGAGAGCCTGTGTGATCCCTACAGGAGGGAGACCCCTATATATTCTATACTCTACTATATATAGTGTGTGTGACCCCAGAGAGAGCCTGTGTGATCTCTACAGGGGGGAGACCACTATATATGTATATATTATGTACTCTACTATGTGTGTATATAGCTACCTTCTGACCCCATATATTCTTTACAGTACTGTATATATTCTATACTCCTTATATATTTTATACAACTCTATATATAGTTGTTATGACCCTATATATTCTATTCTGTAATATATAGTGTGAGATCCTATGTACTGTATGGAGAGTCCCTCTAACCTCTATAATATTGTATACAGCTAATATATATTTAGTCCCTATGACCCTATATATTTTACACTGGGCTGTATGTATTCATTCTAACCCTTTATATTACACACAGTACTATATAGTCCTTATGACACTATATACCCCACTGTATATAGATGTTCTGATCCTATACTGTTCTATCTATATTCCTTATGACCGATTAAAATTTTCCTGTTCGGTTAATCAATATTTTTTTAAATCGATTAATCGACTAATTTTGATTAATTATAACGCACATACAGATCCAACTACTTTTAGCTGATCTCCTTGCAGACTGATTCCCAGTGCAGCTCCCAACCACTGGAAAAATGGATAGCAGGATACAAAAAACACACAAAGGCAGCGCTCGATGGGAATAACATTAAAATTTTTATAGTCTTCAAGTAGGTAACAAAATAAATATTGCACTGGAGATAAAAATCGATGTAGCTACATAAACTGTAAAAATGGTGCGAGTAATACCAAACGGTAGCAAAAGCAGTCATAAAAACATGTAGCTAAGTATGATACTGGTATAAAAATGTATACAACGATACCACTGCTGAATCCAGATGAGGAGGGGCTAACAGCGGTCCGTCGGCATGTAGATGTCCCGTGAAGGGAACTATCACAACTCCCAGTGGATGGCTGTAGAATCCCAGGATGATAGAGGGAAGTGATAGAGGGAAGTGTAACAGCCCTTGCGTGTGGCAGATAGTAAGGTCCCGCCGGCATGCAGATATGAAGGCACAGCAAAGGAGCCCTTCAGATGGACACGGCAAGTCCAAAGAATTTTGATCGATCAAAACAATTAATCGAGGAATTAATAGTTAATTTCCACAGCCCTAATAAATAAATATATATATTACACTAACCCTTTGTATTCCATACTGTATTTTATATATATATATATATATATATATATATATATATATATATATATATAATCTCTATCTCTCTTATGACACTATACCCCACTGTATATAGACGTTCTGACCTTATACTGTGTGTGTGTGTGATCCCAGACAGAGCCCAGGGTGGCTGCGTACTGTATACAGAGGATATGGAGAGTCTCTCTATGTATATACTGTACTATATACAGAGGTCTCTGTTAAAAATTCATTGGATGAATATGAAAAGCATTCGTCCGTCCTTGTGTGTGTTTTGGTAACACAGTCATTTCCAATGATCATCAGCTCCACCTAGTGGCCATATTATCTTATTTTAGTGTTTTGGAAGTATTTGAGAAAAAAATAAAATAAAATACTGTGTTTTCACCACTAGATGGAGCTGACAATCATAGGAAATCGCTGTATTAGGAGAAACAGGACCTGAGTTTGTCTCCACCTTTTTTTTTTTTCTTTCCTCTGTACTTTTTGAGAGCTTCCATAACAGGCTCCAGCCAATGTAAACCTTGCATTGTTTATATTCTGCTTGTCTGCGCTGTGACTGCAGACCAGGAGTGGGAAGAAGAAGGCGTCTGTTCCACATACCTGGGTGATACTTCTTCTCTTTCCTGCCAGGAACTATAAACTGTTGGGTGGAGGCAGCTGCTGCGAGTGGAATGACATACATTGGGGGGGGGGGGGGGGGATGGGCGGGGCTTATCTGAATGTTCTATGGGCTGTATCTCCTTCCAGCAGTTTGTGATCTCCAGTGATTACATGAGTGCATGGCAGTGACAACATCCAACTGGGACAACCATGCCAAGCAGATACTCCTCCTTTTGTTCTTATCCCAACTTCTTTACATTTGCAGTGCAGACAAGCTTGGCCACTTCCAGTCCTGGGACTTTTCTGGCACTTTCTTTCTGCTAGAAAATTACTTAACACCCCAAACATTATATCATTTTTAAAGTGGAGGCCCTAAAGAATACAATGGTGGGTTTTGGTTTTGCACTTTTTTTAAAAAAAACAAACAAAACAAAAACAAAACACTTTAAAAAAAAAAAAAAATCGCTTCTCGGCCTTTTGGCTAAGATCAAGTGTAGTATCTGTTCTTATCAGTTTAATATCTGATACGTCCCCTATCTGGGGACCATATATTAAATGGATTTTTAGAACAGGGAGATGGAAGAAGAGCTTGCTCTGTCCACTCCACGCATCGACCTGGTATTGCAGTACCTCCAGGACCGGTGCACCAAAAAAATAAATAAAAATGTAATACAAAAAACGAATGTCTTTTTAATCGGCGCAACATCATCTTTTACAAAAAACTAAAAAAGTATGTATGTGTGCATATAAAAAAATAAATAAATTGGGATGGAATATTTTTTTCGGTTTGTCATTGGCGCCAGCTGGTGGACTAGTGTCCCCTCCATCGTTGGCGCCAGTGGGTGGGGTAGTGCCTCCCTTATATCGTTGGCGCCAGTGGGTCAGTGCCAGTCTCTTAAAGGCAAGCAAAGGGCCACAGTTTGTGGAGACCACTGCTCTAAACAGAAGAGGATGGATCCCCTTTCGTGTTTTTTTTTTTTTTTTTTTTTTTTTTTGTTTAGTGGCCAGCATTGGACCCAGAGGTTGGCGGGTGTAAACAGAAACAAGTTCATTTACACCCACCTGTCCATAAGGCTCCATGGACCTTCCGATCAGATCTGCCTGAAAAACCTACAGGCGGACCTGATCACCCCATGCAAAACGGGGCCTAGGGGGTTGCATTCTTATTATTGACAACAACCAATGTAAGGGGCATTTTCCAGTTTTACCCCTGACAAATTGATTTTATTAAAGGTTCCTCAAGACCTGAAAAATATTTTAGGAGTGCCTCCTGGGTCAAAAAAAATTATATATAAAAAAAAAAAAAAAAAAAAAAAAAGGCTGGTCTACACCATCCTGTGGCCAGCTCTCTCCTTGAAACATACACGTCCTAAAGGATGCCCAGAGTTGTGTTCTTTCACTTTGCAAAACACAAGAAGCTCATGTATGACGGCACCCTCTCTGCCCCCCCCCCCAAATAAATGGGACTTTAGTATAGGGCTGGGCGATTTTCCCCCCCAAAAAATCTGCGTTTTTTTTTTTTTTTTTTTTTTTTTTTTTATAAAAAACTCAATATTCGATTCGATTTTTTTTTTTTTTTTATTATATTAAAGTGCATCAACAAACAAAATTGCAAAGGCAAACCCTTTCTCTAACTGCAAAGTCAGTGTGCAACAAACACACAATATAATCCAGCGCTCATGGAACATACATTATTAACTATTGAAAACTCTTGAAACTCTGTGTGTGATTCCTTCTGTCCCAGCCTTGCTGCGATCCTGGCTCTGCATCCTTTTGGGTTGGAGGGCCCTCCACACGCTGGTCTGCCTGTTGTCCATCATTCAAGGTACTGTGCTCACACGGAGATCATGCCACAGGCTTTGTTTTGACTTTTTTAACCCCTCCTTGCTCCACGGATGTCACTGCAAGTTTAACAAGTTTGTCACCACTGGCAACTGGAGAGTTAAGATTAATTTGCCCTCTGCACATTTGGGATTGGATCCCTCTCTTTATTGTGATAAATGGACTAAGCTTTTTTATCAATTCTTCAAGAGTTTTCAATAGTTAATAATGTATGTTCCATGAGCGCTGGATTATATTGTGTGCATGTTGTGTATTTTGTACTTCTGGCTACGGATTTTTTCTTGCTGCGCTGGATCCTGTTTTTTCCCCCTTTTGGATACTTTGTACTTCCCAAAATATTTGGGATTTTTTTCTTATTATTATTATCATCCATTATATTTTTTTCTTTATCCCCCAATTTAGCGCTTGTGACCTTTTGTTGTTTTTTGCAGTGTGCAACAAAGATTGTTAAACATCCAAATTATTAATACTGTATTTGGATTTAGCTAATAAAACAACAAAACATCATGAGGTTACTCTTAGTTGAATTGAACTGTGCCCGTGTCTCACTGTGCCCGTGTCTCACTGTGCCCGTGTCTCACTGTGCCCGTGCCTCACTGTGCCCGTGTCTCACTGTGCCCATGCTTCAATCACTGTGCCCGTACCTGATGCAGATTTCCATGGTATACGGATTTTACTGCTACACCGGTGGCCATTCCAGTATTCAAAAGCCGCGCCTCCTCCTCGTCTGTGATAGGCGGAACACTCAATTTCCCAGCATTCAGTGTTCTGCCTATCATGGTCATCCTCATAACACAGACGAGGATGAGAGGATGTCCGTGATAGGCTGAATACTGCCTGCTGTGAAATTGAGTGTTCCGCCTATCACAGACGACGAGGACTCGGGAGGCGCGGCTTTTGAACACTGCAATGGCCGCCGTCTGTCTGCATGACACGCTGATCAGGTAGGCAGACGGCGGCTGCAGTGAGTAGATGTAATTGGGGTAACGCTGCCCAGTGCCATTCCGGATACGCCCCCTGCAGTCCTGCTACGGAAACTTTGAAGGGAAAAAAAATAAAAAATCGATTTTCTTCAAATCTGAATCGATTTGAGCTCAAAACTCGATTCAAGATTAAAATCGATTTTTTTCCCAGCCCTACTTTAGTACTCCTTTACTGTAACCAATGCAATGTCTACATTGGTCTATCTATAATGACAGCACTCTCTCTAAGAACACTAAACCCGTACAGAGGTAAAAGGTTAAAGTGCAATTTGTTTACAGCCCCAAACTAATACCATGTAGTAAACGTAGATCTCTAGGTTTTTGAGCATCAAAATGCAGGAGCTGCCGATTTTGGGAACGTTTGGAGCGGGGGGGGGAGGGGGTGAACATCCCTTCTGAAACTTCCTTTTCCATATTAAAGCTCCAGTATAACTTTGAAGGGTGTTGGTTGTGGGAGGGGCATAAGGAGACCAACTTTTATTCTGGAAAAGTCTTGTTTTTTTTTGTTTTTTTACATATTCCTGCTCCGTGGCTTTCGAGCTGACGTTGCAAGGTTAGTTTATGGTGACAGCCGAGGCTGTAAGGCTGTGGTTCTCTACCTTACTAGCGGAGGCGTAACTAGTGAAAATGGCGCCTATGGCAAGCACTGAAACTGCGCCCTTGTCAAAACATTTGAAACCCATCTTTCAGATAACCTTAACAAAAAAAAACAGCTGACAAAACTACAAGTCAAACTCTTTAATCCTCCAATTAACAAATTATCGATTGGCACTACATAAAAATTACAACTGCACCTTCCTTGCTTTCACTGATGCAAACTGGTCTATGATCTGCTCAAAGTCAGTTTTTTTCTGTTTTCTTCTCTTTCTACATCAACACCCATAAATGCAGTAATATCAGCACCCATAAAAGCAGCCTTACCAGCACTAATAAATGCAGTAACATCAGCACCCATAAATGCGGCCTTGCCAGCACCCATAATTGCAGTAATATCAGCACCCATAAGTGTGGAGGAATCGTGCGGTGTACGGGCACAGCACTGGGCAGAAAGGCAGAGTGGAACGGAACATCAGAGACAGTGACTGCACGCAGTGGTACACTCACTGGCAGTGGCACTGTGATGATCAGGGACACGCAGCACTGCAGGGGATGTTTCCTCATATTGGATACAGTCCTGTGCCAATGCTGCGCCAGTGCCTCTGACACTGTACAGGGGGAGAGGGAGTAGGATCACCAGCGGCCCTGTCTGCTTAGCACACACGCACAATCACACATGATGATGACTTTAAGGTCCCTTTCACACTGGGGCGGTGGGGGCGTCGGCAGTAAAGCGCCGTTATTTTTAGCAGCACTATTCAGCCGCTAGAGGGGTGATTTTAACCTCCGCTAGCGACCGAGAAAGGGTTAAAAAAAAAAACGTCTGCAAAGCGCCGCTTTGATTTCAATGGGCAGGGGCGCTTTAGGAGCCGCTCCTACAGTGCCTCAAAGATGCTGCTTGAAGGACATTTTTTAATGTCCTGCCAGCGCACCGCTCCAGTGTGAAAGCACTTGGGCTTTCACACTGGAGTGAATGGAGCCACTCTTTCAGGGCGCTTTGCAGGCGCTATTTTTAGCGTTATAACGCCTGCAAAGCGCCTCAGTGAGAAAGGGGTCTTAGGCTACTTTCACATTGAGGCGCTTTGCAGGTGCTACGGTGCTACAAAATAGCGCCTGCAAAGTGCCCTGAAAGAGCCTCTTTTCTCACTCCGATGCGAAAGCCAGAGGGCTTTTACACTGGAGCAGTGCGCTGGCAGGACGCTCAAAAAAAAGTCCTGCTAGCCGCATCTTTGAGGCCCTGTAGGAACGGTGTACACTGCTTCTAAAGCGCCCCTGCCCATTGCAATCAATGGGCAGCGCCGCTGCAGCTGCGCTTTGCGGCCGGTTTTAACCCTTTTGGGCTGCTAGCAGTGTGCTGGCAGGACGCTCAAAAAAGTATTTGAGGCGCCCCGCTAGCGGCCGAATAGAGCCGCAAAAACTACAGTAAAGTGCTGATAAAATAGCGGCGCTTTACTGCCGACGGCGCAACGCCTCAGTGTGAAAGTAGCCTAAGTTATGTGCCAGGCACATGCCCAAACAGAAGCAAGCAGCCAATCAAATATAGTGCTTGCTCAATATGGATTAAATAAATTATAATTATGCATAGCCATAGATATAAATAAAGTGATTTGTGCAACAGCAGGTACTACTTGCACAAATCACTTTATTTATGATATCTATGGCTATTCATAATTCTAATTTATTTAATCCATATTGAGCAATCACTATACATTTGGCTGCTTGGCACTGGCAGTTTGAACCTATCATACATGCACATGATGATAGGTTAGGTACGTTGTGACTTCACTTGTGACTATAGTACGGACGGTACCTGGCCTCACCTGCTGCTGCCTGGCTGGGGGGTTCCCCTAATTGTGCAAGTCTCCTCTCTGTCCTCCTCAGAAACCTCACCTCACATGACGAGTGACGTCACTCACCGACCCGCTCGGGGGAAAAGATGAAGGCACGCAGAGGAATGTAGGCGGAACTTTAGGCTCCGCCTCCGCTAGTTAGCCAAATGACGGTCTGGCCGGTCACACTCATCAACAAGCATGGGGGCGCCTGTCACACTCCTCCATGCTGCCAGACAGCTGAGCTAAGTATTTGCAGGTGAAGTGCCGCCGCCGCGGCTCTAGTGCGGGAGGCAGCCGCAGGAGGACGGGTGGGAATTTCTTTCCGCTTTCCGTGCGGGGAGCTTTTTTTTTTTTTTTTTTTTTTTTTTGGCGCCCCCCCTATAGCGCCCATGGAACTTGCCATGGCTGCCATACCGTGGATACGCCACTGCTTACTAGTGCCGTGATCCCTTAATAAAATTTCCCAATATGTGGTGACCCCCTAAGGCCCCTTCCAGACTGGCGGGGAGGTGCGCTGGCGGTATAGCGCCGCTATTTTTAGCGCCGATATACCGTAGTTTTTACCGCAATATTCGGCCGCTAGCGGGGTGATTTATTTATTTTAACCCCCCGCTAGCGGCCGAAAAAGGGTTAATACCGCCGGCAATGCGCCTCTGCAGAGGCGCATTGGCGGCGGTATTATCGCGGGTTCCCATTGCTTTCAATGGGCAGGAGCAGTAAACACACCGCTCCTTCACCGCCGCAAAGATGCGGCTAGCAGGACTTTTGGAGCGGTCCTGTTAGCGCACCGCTCCAGTGTGAAAGCCTTAGGGGTTTCACACTGAAGACTGCAGGCCACGATTTTTTTCAGGCGGTATAGCAGCGCTATTTTTAGCGCTAAACCGCCTGAAAAAACGTGTCAGTGTGAAAGGGGCCTAACAGTAAAATTTTCGTAGTGTGGGTTGTCCCTAAAGCCTCATAACACACGGTCGGACTTCAAGCAAACTTTTCCGTGGATTTTTGTTGACAGGGCGTTGCCCGTGAACTTGGTCTGCGTACACGCGGCAGGACTTTTTCAGCCAACTTTCACCATATCACGTGCTTTTTCTGCTCTTTACCGCCACCCTGTGGGCAACTTCTGCTGTTGTTGGTTGATTTTTAACATTGGTTCTGAGCATGCGTGTTTGTACTTTGGGCTGGCTTCTGTACACACGATAGGATTTTCGCACCGTAGGACTTTTGTTGCCGAAAAGTTTGTCCGTTTGCAGAGCAAACTTTTGTCCGGTTGAAAACCGGAAAAGTTTGTCCGATGGAGCGTACACACGGTCGGATTTTTTAGGAAAACTTGCTCATTTCAAAAAAATCAACTACTAGGATGGTGGGACTTTAAATGAAGCAACACTGCTGAGTTAAATGCATCAATCAATGAAACATGGTTTAATGGATACAAGGAATACATACATCATGAGATAGCAGAAGACATTATACTGAATAGTAGCAACATAATCATATAGTTAATAATGTACAATTATTAAACAGTAGCAATAAAATGATTATCTCAACATAATAAATACTGCACATGAGGTAGGCAGACCAAAATTGTAATGATAATAACATCTAAACCATGATAGATAGGTGCATATTGGTAAACTATATAGGTAAAAATGTTAAAACATGATCACTGTGACATCGCATCGTAACAAGCTCTACGCGTTTCGTGGTTGGTGTTACCACTCGTCAGGAGCTGATGCTGGATGTATCTATAAACAAATAGAATGGTCAAATTGGTAGAAATTATATATATAGATATAAGCAATGGTATATAAAGGAGAGGGGAGGGAAACCATTCCAAACACTCTCACCTCATAATGGTACGCTGGTATAATCGTGGTAATATTAACAAATAAAATGGGGGTTTATTGTTTAGCATAGATAATGTCCTCCCCCGGGAGCTGAGGTGGTATGAACCCAAGGCATAACGGTGGTAACAGATATCCAGAAAGTGAGTGTGGATCTCCAGCGATTGGCTGTAGTCTATGATTGTAGCTTGGTAGCGTAAAGTTGGAATATTATTTTCATAATAGCTGTAACAGTAAGAAAGTATTGACAATAAGCGAATCATACAGCCAAGATACTGAAGAAGAAGCCACACCAATGTGAATGTATAAATAAATAGCTAGGTGTAATGGACATAAAGGAAGGTAATGAAAACCCAAAAAGTGACCAAGGTGATAAGCGTGACAATAGAAAGATGAGATGACCCAGCATATATCTGGGGAAGTGAGGAAGAGGGTAAACCAGGGTAAATAATAGTGAATGATAGGTGAACTTGGCCAGGGTATTGATCCAGTCCGTGGTGAGGGGAGATACTAACCGTGTGCCAGAGGTAAACCACCAACGTCACGTGGCGTGAATAAGAGGAGGGCGGCGATGCCACCTAAGCAGCTGCTGCCGCTCAGTGATGTGGCGTCCGGTCCTCCTCGTGGGACACGCGAGCTGGAATAAGACGTGTCGACGTCATCACGTCACAACTGACGTCATGTGTGCGTCACGTCAGCGTGGCGTCGACTCGTAGCGGGTGACTGTCCCGCCCCCCACGCATGGGGAGGGGAAGGGTAGGCACCGGTAGGAGTCGCAGCTCCCGGGGATAAGAGGAAACCCAACCTCCCCGATATTTATTTATACATTCACATTGGTGTGGCTTCTTCTTCAGTATCTTGGCTGTATGATTCGCTTATTGTCAATACTTTCTTACTGTTACAGCTATTATGAAAATAATATTCCAACTTTACGCTACAATCATAGACTACAGCCAATCGCTGGAGATCCACACTCACTTTCTGGATATCTGTTACCACCGTTATGCCTTGGGTTCATACCACCTCAGCTCCCGGGGGAGGACATTATCTATGCTAAACAATAAACCCCCATTTTATTTGTTAATATTACCACGATTATACCAGCGTACCATTATGAGGTGAGAGTGTTTGGAATGGTTTCCCTCCCCTCTCCTTTATATACCATTGCTTATATCTATATATATAATTTCTACCAATTTGACCATTCTATTTGTTTATAGATACATCCAGCATCAGCTCCTGACGAGTGGTAACACCGACCACGAAACGCGTAGAGCTTGTTACGATGCGATGTCACAGTGATCATGTTTTAACATTTTTACCTATATGGTTTACCAATATGCACCTATCTATCATGGTTTAGATGTTATTATCATTACAATTTTGGTCTGCCTACCTCATGTGCAGTATTTATTATGTTGAGATAATCATTTTATTGCTACTGTTTAATAATTGTACATTATTAACTATATGATTATGTTGCTACTATTCAGTATAATGTCTTCTGCTATCTCATGATGTATGTATTCCTTGTATCCATTAAACCATGTTTCATTGATTGATGCATTTAACTCAGCAGTGTTGCTTCATTTAAAGTCCCACCATCCTAGTAGTTGATTTTTTTTCTCCAAAATATCGGGGATGGAGGCTAATCCCAGGGATTGCCTCACTTAAAATCCCACCCTAGTTAGTTCTATCTTGCTCATTTCAAAGTTTGTTGTCAAAAAGTCTGACTGTGTGTACGGGGCTTTAGGCGAGACAAGTAATTTTGCACCCCTAACCCACAGGTATTTAGCGTTCCCTGAGTCCCGTCCACTCGTACAGTATTAAACCTCTTATGGTACATTTTAGGACGTACCAATCTCCTTTTTTTTTTTTTTCTCTTTTTTTCTTTCCCTTTTATCTCTCTCGATCCTAATTTCTTGTTTGTGTTTTTTTTTTTTTTTTTCCCCCCCATCCCTCTCTCTAGCCGTCTTTCTTGTTTTCTCTTCTTTCTCTCCCGTTTTCTTTGGTCCTCCCCCTCCTTTTCCTTTCCTTCCATATATTCTCTATTTTTATTCCTTCTCTTACTCCTTGGGGGGAATGGTATTGGTGGCAGTGCTGGCGGGGAGTTGGGATGGGAGGCAGTGCTGGCGGGGAGTTGGGATGGGAGGCAGTGCTGGGTGAGTTCTGATTAGCCAACTTGGGTCCATTTGATCAAGGTCATCTGCTGATCTGAGAACTGTAGTGGGGACTTTTAACCGCTTCAGCCCCTGACCATTTTGGCAGTCAAAGACCAGGCCACTTTTTGCGATTCGGCACTGCGTCGCTTTAACTGACAAACGCTTATTGCAATTTTTTTTTACCAAAAATACGTATCGGCCTAAACTGTGGGGGGGAGTTTTATATATTTTTTGGGGATATTTATTATAGCAAAAAATATTGAATTTTTTTTTTTTTTTCAAAATTGTCGCTCTTTTTTTTGTTTATAGCGCAAAAAATAAAAACCGCAGGAGGTGATCAAATACCACCAAAAGAAAGCTCTATTTGTGGGGAAATTTTGTTTGGGAGCCACGACCGCGCTGCTGTCAATCGCATCCAATGACGCAACTCACCGGGGCTGAGTGATACAGTGAGCGGCTGTATCACGGGAGCACGCTCGCAAGAACCCCCATGGGAGAGAGCTTGCATGAAGGGGGGGTTCGTTTTTGCTGGGAGGAGCAGAGACCGCTGCCGAGGGACCCAGAAGAGGAGGATCGGGGCCACTGTGCAAAACAAGCTGCACAGTGGAGGAAAGTATAACTTTAAAAAAAAAAAAGTAAAACATCTCCATAAATTTAGACCAATAGGTATTCTGCTACATCTCTACAATATCAAGGTATTGGTGCATCCATAGTGCAAATGCCTAGTATCAGCACTGATACCGGTATTGGTGCAATCCTACTTTAAAGCGGAGCTCCACCCTAAAGTGGAACTTCTGTTCATTGAATTCCTACCCCCCTCCGTTGCCACAATTGGCACCTTTCAGGAATTTCAGTGGGTTGGAGTGACGGCGTCTTTCCAGGTTTGGACCAGACTCGGAAGGAAGCTGTTACTCCTGTCCACTGCCACCCATTCAACTGTGAACAGGGTAGGGTTGCTTGTGACCTATTTGACCCAGTATGGCCATACTGTATCTAACCCAGGGCTTGACAAATTTGCTTGGAATCTAGGAGCCAGCTAAAAAAGTTAGGACCCAGGATAGCGCCCTGTCCCGCCGAGCTTGCGCGCAGAAGCGAACGCATACGTGAGTAGCGCCCGCATATGAAAGCGGTGTTCAAACCACACGTGACGTATCGCTGCGATCGGTAGAGCGAGAGCAATAATTCTAGCCCTAGACCTTCTCTGTAACTCGAAACATGCAACCTGTAGAATTTTTTTAAACGTCGCCTATGGATATTTTAAAGGGTAAAAGTTAGTCGCCATTCCACGAGCGGACGCAATTTTTAAGCGTGACATGTTGGCTATCAATTTACTCAGCGTAACATTATCTTTCACAGTATAAAAAAAAACTGGGCTAACTTTACTGTTGTCTTATTTTTTTATTTAAAAAAAAGTGTATTTTTTCCCAAAAAAGGGTGCTTGTAAGGCCGCTGCGCAAATACGGTGTGACAAAGTATTGCAACGACCGCCATTTTATTCTCTAGGGTGTTAGAATAAAAAAATATATATAATGTTTGGGGGTTCTAATTAGAGGGAAGGAGATGGCAGGGAAAACACAGGGAAACTCCATTAGCATTGCTGGTTGCAATACCCACGGCCACCACAAGATGGCGCTAGACCACAGAAGGAAGCATAGGCCTGCAGAAAGCCGCGGCCTCAATTCCTGGCCAGCGCGGCCTGGCGCGGAGGGGGGGGGGGGCACGGAGACACAGGATGCGCCAGGTCGCTAATTCTAGTCGCAATGGCGACCTGGCGCCCGGGGTTTGTCGAGCCCTGATTTAACCAATGTCATTGGCAGTCGGTGGGAGTGACTGCTTCTTTCCAGGTTTGGACAAAACTCAGAAGGAAGCCATTGCCCCTGTACACTGCCACCCAGTCAACTGTGACCAGGGTCGGGTTGCTTATGACATCATTGACCCAATATGGCCATACTGTAAAAGGCCAAGGTCATTAAGTGCCAGTGGGTTCGAGAGACTGCTTCCTTCCGGGTTGGGTTTGGACCAAACTCAGAAGGCAGCGGTTACTCCTGGCCACTTCCACCCAATCAACTGTCGACAGGGTAGGGTTGCTTGTGATATAATTGACCCATTATGGCCATACTGTATTAGATCAATGTCATTTGGCGGCAGTGGGAGGGAGTGACCGCTTCCTACCTGGTTTGGTTCAAACTCGTAAGGAAGCTGTTTTTTGCCCACTGCCACAAGGGGGGGGGGGGATGCTCATGATGACATTGACCCAGTACAACCATATTTTATTGGGTCAATGTCTTTGGGTGGCAGTGGGAGTGACCGCTTTCTTCTGGGTTTCAGCCAAACCGAAGTTTGGACCAAATCCCAGCTTATCTCTATTGAGGAGTCATTTTATATGTGAATAGCATACGGCTTTCTCCCAGGGGGTCACCTGAGATGTTTTCTTATTGAGAACCACCTTAAAGGGATTACTGTATATACTGGAGTATAAGCCGAGTTTTTCAGCACATTTTTTTTTTCTGCTGAAAATGCCCCCCTCGGCTTATACTCAAGTCTGTGTCCATCTTCAAATTTGTGCGCCTGATCCCGGCCAGCCGGGGTCCAGGTGACCTACAAACTTGGCACACATGTAGCCCCACTCTTCCTCTACAAATGTGCAAAGTTTGTCCAGGAGACCTACGGCCGGGGAGCACCGATTTTTCAAAGCCGGGTACCCCTTCCATAGACTCCCATGTTAAACGGTCATTTCTTTGGTGATTTTGGGGACTCTGTACCGGCCGGCCCTAGGTCCCCTGGACCCCAATCTTGGCACACATATAGCCCCACTCTTCCTCTACAAGTGTGCAAAGTTTGTTGTCCAGGAGACCTACGGCCGGGGAGCACTTTTTTTTTTTTTTTTAAAACCCGGCCACCCCTTCCATAGACTCCAATGTTAAACATCAGTCTAGTCACACAGCGCCAGAGATCAGGTAGGGAGATTGGACACAGTGAGGCATGCAGATGGACACCCTAGGCTTATACTCGAGTCAATACGTTTTCCCAGTTTTTATGTGGTAAAATTAGGTGCCTCGGCTTATACTCGAGTATATATGGTATATGGTTTGGATTGCATCGCAGCACTCTGTTTATGTACATTTGAGCCTATGTATCTTGAGACTACATAGTCATTGAGACATTTTGGACTTAAGTTTTACACTACCTTATATTCCGGTCACCTGTCCATATTTATCCCCTGTCTTTGCTAAGTTTGATCATCTCACTCCCGTTTTGGAACCTATTTTGTGACGATTCCTGGTATATATGAGCTACTGGCCCTTATAACTAACTGATGACCGACTACTGGAGCTAGCCTTTTTTTTGGATGTAACCCCCTGTTTTTGGAAAGTTATGAACAGGGATTATTCTCCTGCAAGATAGCGAGACCCGTTCTCTCTTGCCATCTATGAACCTTTGAATGTGTCCTGATGAAGCTTTGCAGCGAAACGCGTTGACGCATAATGGCTCACTATATATCATGTATCATAATATATGGTTTTTTTTTTTAACCCGTTTTCTAATGCTCTTTTCATACCATGTATTTTTTTTCAATAAACATTGTAATTTTTTTTTCTAATTTCTCCATTGTTTACTGTGCCTCAAAAGTCCGACCCAGGGCGTACCCAATTGGTACCCCTTTTTCTTTGTGTTTCTCTAAATTACCAACGTATGTGAGTGCTTCTCTCCTCCATTTTCATTTAATATGCGTTAACTGTTCCTTTTTTTGCTTAAACACACAGATTCTCCTTTTTTATAAGAAACCTGCGAAGATTTTTGAAACCAAAATTTCTCCCTCCTCAAAATCCTTGAAGAATTTATTGAAGTTTTATCCTTGGTTTGGAATCTTTCTCTGGATACATGAAGCTGCAGAGATCTTTGTACGCGGCAGACCCAGGATTCTGGACGAGGGCCGAGGAGTGCTAAGTGACGAAGGACAGATTTAGCAGGCGGCCGGGTCATGTGTCACTTTTGTGTTGGGAAATACCATGTGGTTGTAACGTGAAGGGGAACGGGGGGGTGGGGGGGGGATATAGAAAAAGGCTTTCACCTGCTCTGCATATGGTTTTTCTTGGCACCTCACGGAATATTCTGCACAATAAAGTCATCATTGCACCTGCTGCTGAGGATATCCGGCTTGGCTGTCATGTGATAGGGACCCTGGTGACCCCTCCATCGGATGTTGTGTATCATTTGTCTCCTGGATTATATATATATATATTTTTTTTTTTATATCGGAGGAATTCGTGTTCTATTGATGGGGACATCGTACCCTCAGGAGTAATGGAGTAGGACGGAGCTTGCAGACATTTAAACAGTAAATTTAGGTAAGAAAGAGGCAAGTTTGGAATATTATTTCTTGAATGGCATAGAAATGCTGTTTGTGCAATTTTTACCTAATAAGAAATTTAATTTTTTTTTTTTTTTTTTTTTTAATTGACCACTAGAATGGAATTGCATTCATTTTTAGCTTTTTATCTAAACCCAAAAACGATATCATTAAATGTGGTGGCTGCTTTTGTTTTCTTTTGTTCAGGGCTTGTTTTCTAATTTTTTTTTTTTCCTGGTCATCCTGCCAGTGACACATTTCCTGTCCCAGGCTCGTCTTAGTGCCGGTCCACACTACAGCGACTTGGGATCCGACTTGTGTCGCCCCAAGTCGCGCTACATTAGAAATACCATTGAAGTGAATAAGAGCCGTCCTAATGTACACTACTGAAGTCGACTTCAGAAAAGGTTCCTGTACTACTTCAAGGCGACTTGTACCCATAGATTTCAATGGAAGTCGCCTCCAAAGTTGGATCTCCATCTTGGTGCAAGCAACTTTACAGGAAGAGAAAATACCGTATATACTTGAATATAAGCCGAGGCACCTAATTTTACCACAAAAAAATGGGAAAACGTATTGACGCGATTATAAGCCTAGGGTGTCCATCTGCATGCCTCACTGTGCCTCACTATGCCCATGCCTCACTGTGCCCATGCCTAGACTGATGTTTAACATGGGAGTCTATGGAAGGGGTGCCCGGCTTTGAAAAATCGGTGCTCCCCGGCCGTAGGTTCCCCAGACAACAAACTTTGCACACTTGTAGAGGAGAAATGGGGCTACATGTGCGCCAAGCTTCGGGACCTACGACCAGCCGGTTCCGGGTCCCCAAATTCATCAGAGAAATTTACAGTTTAACATGGGAGTCTATATGGAAGGGGTGCCCGGCTTTGAAAAATCGGTGCTCCCTGGCCAACAAACTTTGCACACTTGTAGAGGAAGAGTGGGGCTACATGTGTGACAAGTTTGGGGTCCAGGGGACCTACGGCTGGCCAGGATCAGGTGCACAAAGTAGGTAGGTCCTTCGGACAACAAACTTAGCACACTTGTATAGGAAGAGTGAGGCTACATGTGTGCCAAGTTTGGGGTCCAGGGGATTTACGGCCGGCCGGTACCGGGTCCCCAAAGTCCGGGAGATCAGGTGCAAAAAGGTGATTCGAGTATAAGCCGAGGGGGGCATTTTCAGCACAAAAAAAGTGCTGAAAATCTCGGCTTCTACTCGAGTATATACGGTAGTTAACCCAGGCAAACCCCTCCCTCCCACAGAGCTGATTATTCTGTGATTGGCCACAGCCAAAGTCACCTGTCCTGGAGGCGACTTAAAGTCACGCTGAAGTTGCCATGCAAAGTCGCGCTGTAAGTCGGGTTGCCCCTGTGTGAACCGGCACTTACAGAACACCTTTCCCTTTATAACCTGAATAAGGACTCATTTTACACCTGTGTTGCCCATCTGAAATCTTTTTGGTGTACCGCAATGCACGATAACGCACTACCGTGTGTTGTGGTGCGCTGCCTTTCATAAAAAATGTACATGTACATGCACAGTCCAATTTGGACCAGTGTAACTATGTATTTTCTAGGGGTGCCCCGATACCAATTTTTTAAGACTGAGTACAAGTACCGATACTTTTTTTTTTTTAAATGTCACGTGACAGTGGCACATGTGTCAGTTTTTTTATTTTTTGTTATTTTTTTTTTTACAGTGCTTTTTTTTTCTGGGGGGGGGGGGGTGTTAGTGGATCGTGTCAGTGTGTGGTTTATTTTTATTTATTTCTAGCCCTGTTGGGGGGCTTTGGTGAGATATCAGGGGTCTTAACAGACCCCTGACATCTCCCCTTTGAGACAGAGAAAGGGACTAAGGACCCAGATTCCCCAGTCCCTTTCTCTGCAGCCTCAGCTAAAATGAATGGACAGAAGCTCCTCTCCGTTCATAAACTGAAGCATCGTAAACGCAGGTTGCGATGTTTCAGTTATGTGAATGGACAGTCAGTGATCGCTGACTCTGTTCATTCGGAAAAGGTAGGGGAGTCGGGCTTAGAGGCTCCTACCTCCGCTCTCCATCCTGACCGAGGACAGAGGGAGTGGAGGAGGACATTGAGGGGGAGAGCAGCACGTAGGGGGGGACAAGGACCCGGAGGTGGGGGAGACACGGAGCACGGATAGCAGCACGGAGGGGGAACACAGCACGTAGGGGGGGGGGGGACAAGGACCCGGAGGGGGGGGGGGGGGGACACGGAGCACGGATAGCAGCACGGAGGGGGAACACAGCACGGAGGGGGACAAGGACCCGGAGGGGGGAGAGCAGCACGGAGGAGGATACAGGGACAGTCAGCGGTGATCGGTGCAGATTTTGGGAGAGTTAGAAGCTCCGATCACCGCTGTATAACTTTCACTAAAGCAGATGAAAAGGGGACAGGTATCAGGTGGAGCATTTCCCATAGTACAAGTACTTGGGGAAATGCTTGGTATTGGTATCGGGACAACCCCTAGTATATACTTAACCTGGCTGATGCACCTGAAAGCTGGAAATCACTGTAGTAGACACTGTTAGTACAGTGATCTGAATTCTGGGTCTTCTGCCGAGCGGCTGATCTGCTGCATTCTGAACACAGGTGGTCGGCTACTTGGCATGGGTGCCATTTGGAGAATGCTTTGCATTTTCTCAGTGAATGCAAAGTATTCCCTGATTGGACGAGGTGGGGAGGCAGGGCTGTGATGCCAAAAAGATTCAGAGTGGGCTTTATCAAATTCATAACCCACTTCTTGTCATGGAGGCAGAATTGTCTGTATTGGGTCATGATGCTCAGATGTTGTCTGATTTGGTCTTCTTCAGACCCTGGAGCCTCTATACTCCTACAGTAAGGGTTTAGAGAAAGTGCTTTTATTGGTTTCTTGAAACACTGCAGCCACTTAATGTGCAGTATTGGTTTAATAACCTTCTGCTGTCTGAGGCTGGAGAAAATGGGTTTTTTTTATCGGTTTTGTCAACCTCTGTTGTCTTTTCAGAGAGGTCTGAGGGAATGGGCTTTATTGGGTTTAGAAGTCTTTCTGCCCAAACAAAGATGGGTGGGTTATGAGTGTTTAATTTGGTTTATGAACTGCTGAGACCAAATATCCTGGTTATGGGGCTATGCAGCCATCTAAGGCTCTATTAGTAACATAGAGGAGGGTCCCAGAAGGCGACCCAGGGTCAGACTTTAAAGGCACAGTAAACCAATGAGGGATATAGAAAAATATCATTTATTGAGACAAAAAATACAAATATGGTATGAAAAAGAGCATGAAAAGACAAGTTTAAAAAGCGCATATATATATATATATATATATATATATATATATATATATATATATATATATTGTGACAGCAGGAAGGTAAAGTCACCTGGTTGCATCCAGGGGGGTAGATATATTTCGCCCAGATTCAGGCTTTACGCTGACTTATACAACTAGGTGGAGAGTTGTATAAGCCCAGCTGAGGCTAGTGGGCTCATGGATGACTCATACCTCTAGGGAGAGTGTGGGGCGTCGTGCAGACAGAGATGAGGAGACCAGCTGAAGCTTGTCAGCTCATTTAGGCCTCTATAAGAACTCCCAGATTCATTAGGTGTTAGCTCATGCCTGGAACCAGACCTGTGTGGACTGTCTAGGGAGAGTGAACCCCTGTGCGGTGAGGCAAAGCCTGTGTGGCTATTTGTTTGGACTTTTACTAAACCAGGGACTTAGGGACTAGGACAGCACTAGGCTGATCCCAGTTGTTAGTTAGGAAACCTGTATGTTTAGTCAGAGGTCAACTTGACCAGGATTTATTTTGGTTATGTTTCTTTTGCTTTGCTGTGTTTTGTCACTGTAAATAGAAAATAAACCGCACCTTTTTGATTTTGAAAACCACAACCTCCGTTTGCTGGGCCTGTTTTGTGTGGGGAGCCCATCCCGGGGGTCACACACACCCGCTGCCGAGCTAACCCCCTCACAGTATATATATATATAATATAGTGAGCCCTTGTGCGTCAACGCGTTTCGCTGTTAAGCTTCGTCAGGACACATTTGGGGTTCGTTGGTTGCAAAAAAGGAGAGAACGGGTCTCACTATCTTGCAAGAGAGTCAGCCTTGTTCAGCAAGTGGTTAAAGAAGGGGTGATGTCCAAACAAAAAGGAGGAGAGACTGACTCCAGTGGTCTCGTAACAAGGGCCAGCTATTGGCTCCTATATTCCGGATATCCTTTTATATAATGACCTCCGCCAGGGGATGATATATGAGACCTTGACGGGAAAAGCAGGGGGTAACCATAGGCCAATGGCCGAAATACGAATAGATATTTAAAGTGGAGGTCCATTTTTTTTAAAAGCCAGCAGCTACAAATACTGCACCTGCTGACTTTTAAAAAATGGACACTTACCTGTCCAGCGCTCCTGCTTTGTCGGCAGACGAGGCTGAGCAATCGCTCGATCCTCGGATGCTGCCACCTCCATGCGCTGTGAGGGAATCGGGAAGTGAAGCCGGCTTCGCTGCCCGGTTCCCTACTGCGCATGCGCCCGTCACTGGTCCCGCTCTCTCCTGGGAACAGTGTGTTTTCCAGAAGACAGCGGGGGGGGGGGGTGAAGCGAAGGGGCGTGTCTCCCCTGAAAGACCCCCCCCCCGCGAGAGATCTCGTCGGGCCGCGCTGGACGGTAATTGAGGCTGCGGCTTTGCGGCCTTCTGCAGGCCTATGATTCATTCTGTAATCTGGCGTCCTCTTGCATAACCATTCTCACGGAGACACAGGAAACCTCAGCTGTGCTGCCTCAGGCGCCAGGTTGCTAGTTCTAGTCGCATTTGCGACCTGGCGCCCGGGTTTTGTAGAACCCTGTTTTATTGGGTTCATGAGTCTTTTTGCCCATCTCTCAGAATTCACTGAATGACCACAAAGGTTCACAAACCCAATAAATCCATCTTCTCATCAGGCAGTAGAGGGTTGTTAAACTGATATTGCATACTCTATAAAGCCTTATGCCTTGTACCCACGATCGCAATTTCCGATGAAAAAAGACAGACGGAATTTTTTTCATCGGATATTCCGACCGTGTGTATGCCCCTTTTGGACTTTTTCCATCGGAAATTCCAACGGATTTATAAAGAGAACATGTTTTTTTTCTTCTCCGATGAAAAAAAAATTCAGATCAGAAATTCCGATCGTCTGTATGGAACTCGGACGGAGAAAAAAAAAAACGCATGCTCGGAATCAAGTACGAGACGGGAACGCTCGGACTGGTAAAACTAGCGTTCGTAATGGAGATAGCACATTCGTCACGCTGTAACGGACTGAAAAGCGCGAATCGTCTCTCACCAAACTTTTACTAACAAAGGGTGGCGCCGTTGGATTTGAACTTCCCCTTTATAGTGCTGTTGTACGTCACCGCGCTTTGGACGGGCTGAATTTGGTGTGACAGTGTGTACTGTATGCAAGACAGCTTGAACAGAATTCCGTTGCACTTTATTTCGACGAGCAGTCAGATCGTGTGTACAAGGCATTAGATGGCTATCAATGGAAAGTCTCATTAGATGGACAAAAATACTCCGGAACCCAATAAAACCCATCTAATGAGGCTTGGGTTAATGTTTTGGTTTATGAACTGCTGAAGCCTAATAGATCAGCAGGCTTTACCCCTATCATGGGCCTCTGTACTCAGGTATTGTAAGGCTCTAGCCCAGGGGTCTCAAACTGGTGGCCCTCCAGCTGTTGCGGAACTACAAGTCCCATCATGCCTCTACCCGAGGGAGTCATGTTTGTAACTGTCAGCCTTGCAATGCCTCATGGGACTTGCAAGGCTGACAGCTGGAGGGCCGTCAGTTTGAGACCCCCTGCTCTAGCCAATTGGCAATATAGGCTTCACAACCTTTTACTGTCTGAGGCTGAAGAAAATAGAGTTTATTGGGTTTCTCATCGTCTGTGGTCATTCCGTGATCAGTGAGGTCTAAGAGCCAGTTCACACAGGGGCAACACGACTCTTTGGAGGCGGCCTGAGCCTGCACCACAGCGCGACATGGGGCGACTTACAAGTCGCCTCCAGGATAGGAGGCATTCCAGTGGCCAATCAACCTTGAATCAGCTCTGTGGGAGGGAGGGGTTTGCCCTAAAAACTATTTTACTCTTTCGTCCATGGACCGACACAGCTTCTCTATTGACAAAGTGAGTATTATCCGTTAATTAGGAGTGACTAGGCAGAAAAACTTGTAAAAAGTGTTGCATCACACCTTCTACAGTCCCGCCCAGGGGGCGGACCCCCCGGGTATATCCTCCCAGTCTGCATATCGCAGATCAGTTTTTTTCTGTCTAGCAAGGAGTAGGATATGGCTCCCTTCGGGCCCATTGGTCCGGGGGGGAAAAGAGATTATATATATATATATATATATATAATATATATATATATATATATATAATCTCTCTCTATCTAATATATATTATTTTTGTTTCCTGCGATCTTCAATCAACTGCCGACTGGGTGACAGGCTGGATCCTCGATCCTTGTAGTCTCTCCAGTTTTGGCCATCGAGCGTGTGCCGACCCAAGCTACGCGCTGGGTTTTCCACGACATGCCCGTCGCTCCACGGGTGGCCGGTGAGCCTACGCTCCAGGGCCTGCATCGGACCACTCAGCTTCGGCTGACCTTACGGCCGAGTCGCAGCAGCCTGGCCGGTGAGCTTACGCTCCAAGGCTTGCATCGGACCGCTCAGCTTCGGCTGACCTTACGGCCGAGTCGCAGCAGCCTGTCCGGTGAGCGTCACGCTCCAGGGCATACATATGATCGTCCCTTCTGGGTCCAATCACAGCATGCCTGGCCAACAGTCACCTTCCGTGTGCGGACGATGACCTGTTTGGAATGTCTTCCAGCATAAGACATGCAGGATAGGTAAGTAAAACTCCCCTGCCTCGGCTGGGTGACTTAGCTGGACATTCCTGGAGAGATCAAGTAAGTGGTTGTGGCCCCTTTCTTCCCTCTCTCTCCCTGCCTTTCCCTCCTCCCTGGGCTTCTAGCTAAAGGTTGCTGGGTGCTGGGGGTCACCTAGGGGGTTCCACTGGAGCGGGGCTGGCTGTAACTAACATTTAAAAGAAATGTCATTTCTGCTTACCTGTGTTTGTATGCTTCCTCCTCCATGCTGTCGGCGGCCATTTTGAGGTGGTCCATGCCGAGTTCGGCCTCTTGTGACTGCCCGGCGGCCATCTTCCTGTGGTTCGCCCACACCCACTGGCCCCTATCAGCTGATCGGCGGCCATGTTCACCCTGTATGCAGATGTTGCCGTTCGGCGGCCATCTTTTTGTGGGCTATGGCTGCTTGACCTCTATCTTCGGTCGTCGGCCATTTTCTTAGAGCCCACATTATCTTCCATACAGACGTTTTTGGCAACCATTTTGCGAGAGCCTCCGGCATCTAGGGTGCATTACACTGGTGCGAAAATTCACACAGGAAAGGCTGATAAAAGAAGCAGACTGACACAGCAGTAGTGGGACAGCATCACAGGCGCAGCACACGGCAGCATAGCAGTACCGGTCCAGGGTGGTGAGTCCTCTGGGTGACCCAGCCTCTCTGCAGCACAGGAGGGTGGCCTATTGATATCTTGCCTGGAGCCCTGTGAGTGTCAGCGTGTGGTCAGCATGGCATCTGAGCCAGATGTCTTCTCCCCTGAAACGCCAGATTTAGCAGCTGGTGCCCCTGAGGTGTCTATGAACGCTATGACTGCAATCCTAGAGGCGTTTGCTGCCAGGGTGGAAGCAGCACACGGGAATACAGGGGGTGGTAAACGCCCCGTCCCCTGCAAGCTTCTGGGGATAATTCTGGTGCAGAACCAGGTCCAGCTACGGCTCGGGGCCCATATTCTGACGCATCAGAGACTGCAGACCGTGACCGGACAGTGAGAATGACTCCAAGTCCAGGTCAGTACGCAAGACGGCTTTGGTATCTGACCTTATTACTGCAGTGCGGGATATGCTAAAATTGGAAAATACTGCAGAAGCAGCAGAGACTCCGGTCCACTTGGGTTTCATAGACCTGCCCGCACTGCTAAGGTGTTCCCTTGTGTGTCTTTTGATAAACTCTTATACAAGGAATGGGAGAACCCACTGAGGGTCTTTACAGCCCCAAAGAGGTTTGCGGTACGGTACCCCTTTTGAGGAGAGTTTTCTGAAGAAATGGACCTCTCCCCCCTATAGTGGACCCTCCGGTGTCCAGACTTAATAGAGCCACCAGATTTCCTGTAGAAGGGGCTCCTGTTTTCAAGGACCCTGTGGATAAGAAGGCTGAAGCACTCGCTTGCTACCTATACTCAGTGGTAGGCTCGGCAGTACGCCCGGCATTGGCGGGGGCCCTAGTGTCTCACACACTTACTGAATGGGCAAGATTGTTACTCCAGGGGTTAAGGAGCGAGATGCTCCTGATGAGATAACATTGGCCGACCAGTTGGTCCAGGGCCTTAGGTTTGTCTGCGAGTCAGACATGAATACTATTCCCCTGCTGTCTAAAACTTCGGTTTATGCAGTAGCAATACGCCGCCTGATCTGGCTAAAAGGCTGGTCTGCGGACCAGACTTCCAAGAAAGCCCTGTTGGATCTGCCTTTTAAGGGCGACAGACTTTTTTGGGGCTTCTCTGGATGACATCATCAAGGATGCCACAGGAAGTAAAAGCACTTTGCTTCCCCAAATTAGCAAGGGTAAGGGGCCACGCCAAGGGCAAGGGCCCTCCTTTACTGCACACAAGTGTTTTTTTCGTCCCCCTAGGGCGACAGGGAAAAGACCCCAGGCCGATAAAGCGCCTGCCCATGGACAAAAGCGCCCTTGGTCCCGCATACCCAATAAGCCTGCGGACAAATTTGCGTCCGCATGAAGGTCCACCCCCACCCAGCTCTCGGGTGGGGAGACGTCTTCGCAAATTCGCGACTCAGTGGACAGCACTAATCTCCGACAGGTGGGTTTGCGAAGTAATCTCCTCAGGCTACAAGATAGAGTTTCTCTCTTGTCCACCGGACAGATTCAACACCTCCAATCTCCAGCTACTACCGACCCGTCGGGAGGCCCGGTATGGAGTGGTCCAGGGTCTACTGGAACGCGGGGTAGTTATTCCAGTTCCTGAACTGGAATGGGGTTTTTACTCAGATCTGTTCATTGTGCCGAAGAAGGAGGGGGTTCGTCCAAGCTTGGATCTCAGAGCCCTCAATTGCTTTGTGAAGGTACAAAGTTTTCGGATGGAGTCGGTTCGATCTGTAGTCACGGCTCTCCATCCGGGGGACTTTCTGGCCTCCTTGGACATCAACTCCAGACACCAGAGGTTTCTGCGATTTGCTATCGGGAAGGACCACTACCAGTTTGTGCCCCTTCCGTTGGGCCTTGCCTCAGCACCCAGGACGTTCACCAAGGTGCTCGCTCCGATTCTGGCACTTCTAAGACAGCGGGGTATCGCTATCAAAGGCTACTTATACGACCTTCTGCTGAAGGCCCCTTCAAGCTCAGAATTAGAGGTAAGCGTGTCTATTACCTGTCAGACTCTTCGAGACTGTGGTTGGATACTAAACACGCAAAAGTCAGTATTGGTGCCCACTCAACGCCTAGTGTACCTGGGGTTGATTCTGGATTCCTCAGAGGCAAAGGTATTCCTCCCTGTGGAGAAGTTGCAGACCCTCCGGGCTGCAGTACGGCAGCTGACTTCCAGGAATTGGTCGTCACTCCGTTTTTTGCATGCGAGTGTTGGGCCTCAGGGTAGCCTCCTTCGAGGCGGTCCCATATGCTCAATACCACACTCGCGTGTTACAGAAGGAAGTTCTGTCCAGATGGAACAGAGGTCCATCATCTCTGGATTATCAAATCCGAGTGAGCCACATAGTCAGGAGATCCCTGGTATGGTGGCTGACAGCACCGGCTCTAATGGCCGGGAAGTAATTTCTTCTGGTTTACTGGATAGTGATCACGACGGACGCCAGCCTTACAGGTTGGGGGGGAGTCTGGGGTGTTCAGTCGGCGCAGGGTCGCTGGACCCCAGAGGAAGCCCTCCTGCCGATCAATGTCCTGGTAAACCGGGTGATCAGGCTGTGCCTCTTCAAATGGTCTCAGAGGCTGCAAGGGCGTCCAGTCAGGATCCAGTCAGACAACGCCACAGCAGTGGCATATGTCAATCATCAGGGAGGAACAAGAAGCTCAGCTGCAGCATCGGAGATCGCTCGCATCCTGAAGTGGGCAGAGAGGAGCGTACCGGCCCTGTCGGCCGTGTACATTCCGGGTGTGGAAAACTGGCAGGCGGACTACCTGAGCCGCCAGATGCTGGACCAGGGCGAATGGTCCTTACACCCGGAGGTGTTCCAACTCCTCTGCCAAAGATGGGGCACAGCAGACGTAGATCTTCTTCCCGACTCAATCGTAAGGTATTGACGTTTGTGGCCCGGTCAAGAGACCCATGGGAAGACGCAACGGACGCGTTGGTGGCATTGTGGGGTCAGTATCGGCTAATCTATGCCTTCCCTCAAGGCTTCTTCCTCTTCTGCTCCGCAGAGTGGAGACAGAGGGAATTCCAATGATCCTAATCGCTCCAGATTGGCCTCAGCGTCCTTGGTAGGCTGATCTAGTACGTCTGGTAGCAGACGTCCCCTGGCGCCTACCACTGCAGAAGGACCTGCTATCGCAAGGTCCCATAATCCATCCTGCTTTACAGTCATTGGCTTTAACGGCATGGCTGTTGAGAAACCAGGTACCGAGAGACCGGGGCCTGTCAGATTCAGTAATCGCTACGATGAGAAGTGCTCCAAAACCGTCCTCTAGGAAGGTTTATCACCGCACTTGAAAGGCCTACATCTCCAGGTGTGAGGAAATGAAATGGCATCAGCGTACTTATTTGGTTTCCAGAATCCTGCTGTTTTTACAGCATGGGGTGGACCAAAGGCTTGCCTTAAGTACGATTTAAGGGACAGATATCTGCCCTGGCTGTCTTTTTTTCAGCGACCCCTGGCGGCTCACTCTCTCATGAGTACATTGTGCAGGGGGTTCAACATATGGCCCCTCCTGTCCGTCCCCCGCTACCTTAGTGGGACTTGAACCTGGTCCTCTCGGTGCTTCAGAAGGCGCCGTTCGAGAATATTAGAGATATATTCCCCTGTTGACACTTTCTCAGAAAGTGGTCTTTTTGGTGGCTGTTACGTCAGTTAGACGAGTCTCTGAGCTGGCAGCCTTGTCCTGCAAGGCTCCCTATTTGATTTTCCACAAGGATAAGGTGGTGCTGCGGCCGCAGCCTTCCTTTCTTCCGAAGGTCGTTTCGGCTTTTCATCTCAACGAAGACATTGTACTTCCATCCTTGTGTCCTCAGCCGTCGAATCCTAAGGAGTTGGCGTTGCATTCCTTGGACGTTGTCCGAGCTTTGAGAGTATACCTATCTGCTACTTCCCTGTTCCGGAAGTCGGACTTGCTGTTTGTTTCGGTGGCTGGTCCCAAGAAGGGCCAAGCAGTCTCGTTGGCCACCATCTCTAGGTGGATCCGACAGATAGTAATCCAGGCTTACGCCTTAAAGGGTCAAGTGCCCCCCTTTCCGGTCACGGCGCATTCGACCAGGGCAAGAGGTGCCTCTTGGGCTTTCCGACATAAAGTGTCTGTTTCCCAATTATGTAAAGCGGCGACTTGGTCGTCCGCTCACACTCACAAAATTCTACAAAATTGAGGTAGGTGCATCTTCGGATGCCTCTTTCGGCCGCAAGGTTTTGCAAGCGGCTGTTTAGAGTTGCAGCTCCTCCGTTGGAGGAGTGCTGTTTTGTGTTTTGGGGTGAAGTTTGTTTTTATGCTGTTACCACCCCTCGTTTTTTTTTCTCTGACACTGCTTTGGGACGTCCCACTTTGTCAATAGAGAAGCTGTGTCGGTCCATGGATGAAAGAGTAAATAGGATTTTTTGCTCACCGTAAAATCCTTTTCTCTGAGTCCATGGACCGACACAGCACCCACCCCTCCTTTTAAGTTTGTACTGCTTTTTGACTAACTGATCTGCGATATGCAGACTGGGAGGATATACCTGGGGGGGTCCGCCCCCTGGGCGGGACTGTAGAAGGTGTGATGCAACACTTTTTACAAGTTTTCTGCCTAGTCACTCCTAATTAACGGATAATACCCTCTTTGTCAATAGAGAAGCTGTGTCGGTCCATGGACTCAGAGAAAAGGATTTTACGGTGAGCAAAAAGTCCTATTTTCACTTCCTGAAAAGTCCAGTAAAGACAGTGATCCGACTTCTGAGGCAACTTCCATTTGAAATCAATGGGTACAAGTCACCTAGAAGTCGGATTGAAGTCGTACAGGAACCTATTTTTGAAGTCGGAGCGACTGCAGTCGTGTACATTAAGACGGCTCCATTCACTTCAATTCGTTTTAAAAACAGCGCGACTTGGGGCGACTTCAAGTCGCCCCTGTGTAAACCGGCTCTAAGAGCCCATTCACACAGGGGCGTCTTTGGATCCGACTCCAAATCGCCCCTAGTCGCCTCAGGTCGCGCTGGCTGAAGAAATCAATGTAAGTTAATGGAGCCGTCCTTATGCACACTACTGCAGTCGCTCCGACTTCAAAAAAGGTCCCTGTACTACTTCAATCCGACTCCTAGGCGACCTGTAACCATTCATTTCAATGGGAGTCGCCTCTCACTGTCTTAATAGGAGCAACTCTCCAGGAAGAAAACATACATTTATCAGGCAAACCTCTCCCTCCCCCTCCCTCCCACAGAGCTGATTCTTGTTTGATTGGCCACTGAAATGTCTCCTGTCCTGCAGGCAACTTGGAGTTGCCTTGTAAATAGCTCCAGGTCGCGCTGTGATTCATTCTCAAGTCGTGTCTGAGTTGCCTCATAAAATCGCGCTGGAAGTCCTGTTGCCCCTGTGTGAATGGGCTCTTAGGAAATTGTTTTCAATTTCTCTTTTATTCGTTTTATAAACAATGTTTACAATTATACAAGATTCATTACAATATGCATTTATTCCTTCTTATTGTATATTAAAGCGGAAGTAAACCCATCGATTTAACAGTTTCAAAAAGCAGTTACATTTCCGGCATGCCTGGAATGCCAACTGTCACATGGGTTGTGCTCTCAACCAAACTGTCAAACCATCCAATGGCTGGTGTTATAACTGATCACATGTGCAGCATCATGGCAGTTGAAGATTATACAGAGGCCAAGATGGCAGCTCCCTTGCCTGAAAATGATGGGAGGGTTTACTTCCACTTTAAAAAAGAACCTTGATTATTATCTATTAGCTTATTTTCTTAAATAACTACTCCACTCACATTCCTATTCTCTAACATACCCATTCACCCCATCCTAGGGGGAAAAAAAGGGGGGGGGAGAGAAACATTATCTCCCACTTTGTCTCCCTATACCCTCTTTCATTTTATGTCCCCATAAGGGGTTAATTTGTTATTTTCTATTTATAGATGTTCTATCATACTTGTCGAGGACCGAAATTCATCCCATTTCTGGCATTTGATTCTTTATATATCCTTCTTCTCTTATTTGTCTTTCCATATATTCTATTTCGTTCATTTCACATAACCATTCTGTTTATAGTAGGGCTTTTCATTTCTCTCCATTTACGTGCTATTATTGTTCTGGCTGCCGTTTTCATTTTTGACATTGATTCTATCGTCAGGGAGAGCAATGAGAGCTCCATACTTGGAGTCCTCTCTATTCCTGATTTACTTTCTGATTTAGACCTCAAATTATATTTGATGTCTAAGGAAATTGGATTTATTCGGTTCATAAATCTCTCTGCCTATCTGTGGAGGCACGGAATGATAAGTGTTTGTTTGGTTTATGAACGGCTGTAGTCCAAAAGAGTGGACTTTATCCCAATTATGGGCCTCTTCAGCCACCTAAGGCTCTAAATAATGGATCGTATTTGGTTTTAATAATCCTTTACTGTCTGAGGCTGATAAAAAAATTTTTTTTTTTTTTTTTTAATCAGGTTTCTGAGATTCAGTGAGGTCCGAGGGAGTGACTTTTTTTTTTTTTTTGGGTTCATATAGGTACCTTTGCCCATCTTGGGGTGAGATGTTTTTTGGGCTTATGAACTGCTGAGGCCAACGGCTCTATTCTGGCCATGAACCTTTGCAAACATCTAAGCCACTGGAGAATGGGTAATATTGCTTTGAACGAACCTTCTACTGTCCGATGAGGCTGAAAAGAGGGTTTTTTAAACCTCCTCTGTTCCAGTGTTTCCAACCTACCAGATTGAAATTTACTGACACAACACCCAACATTTACTGGCACAGCCAAGTTTTTATTGGCATTTCCAAAAGTTACCAAATTACAGTTGTAAGTGCAAATTTCAGTATTTAGGCTACAAATAAGTACAATATGCAATTAGCAATGTGATTTAAGGTACCGTATATACTCTAGTATAAGCCGACCCGAATATAAGCCGAGACACCTAATTTTACCACAAAAACTGGGAAAACTTATTGACTCAAGTATAAGCCTAGGGTGTGCCTCACTTTGCCTCACTGTGTCCATGACTAGACTGACGTTTAACATGGGAGTCTATGGAAGGGGTGCCCAGCTTTGAAAAATCAGTGCTCCCCGACCGTAGGTCCCCCGGACAATAAACTTTGCAAACCTGTAGAGGAAGAGTGGGACTACATGTGTGCCAAGTTTGGGGTCCAGAGGACCTACTACCGGCCAGTACTGGGTCCCCAAATTCACCAGAGAAATTACCATTTAACATGGGAGTCTATGGAAGGGCTGCCCGGATTTGAAAAATCGGTGCTCCACGACCGTAGGTTCCCCGGACAAGAAACTTTGCACACTTATGAAGGAAGAGTGGGACTACATGTGTGTCAAGTTTGGGGTCCAGGGGTCCTACGGTCGGCCAGTACCGGCTCCCCAAAGTCCGGGAGATCAGGTGCAAAAAGGTGACTCGAGTATAAGCGGAGGGGGGCACTTTCTGCACAAAAAAATTGTGCTCAAAAACTCGGCTTATACTCGAGTATATACGGTAGATATTAAGGTAAAAAGCATATTTCTTTTATTTTTAATATCTTGAGAGGGGAGATTAAGGGGGGGATATGATCAACATGTACAAATATATAAGGGGTCCATATAGTGAACTTGGTGTTGTTATTCACTTTACGGTCAACACAGTGTCATGGCTATGCAGTAGTGTTTGTCAGCTTACCTTCCTTCCCATGTGTTCATCTTAGAGGCCAGAACCCTTTCACCTGGCTTCCTTTATAATCTCCTCCCAGCCTGACTCCACCCCAGGCCCTATCACAGAACACTATATTAACCTGTGCACTGCAAGCCTGCTTTGCTGATCAACGTGTTTGTTAGGCATTGTGTGTTTGGGTTCCTGCCTGCCGTGTGCTACGTCTGTCTCTCTGTTACGTTATTGGCTTGTCCCCGACTATCCCTGTCTGCTCGTGACCCTTGACCTTCGGCTCGTTCTTTCGTTATCCTTGTCTGCTTGTGGCCCCTGACCTTCAGCTTGTTATTCGTTTCTCTCATATCTTGCGCTGCTGCTTCCTCTCTTTTCCCCCTTATCCTACGGGGCGTGAGCTAGGAAACTCAAGGGGCCGCGACCTGGTCCCAGCCTGCAGCATAACATCCTCACCACTAGAGGCTCTGGAGAAGACCTGCTGGGTCTTAGACTCCGCGCCCTGGGCAATCTTGGCTCTAGCTTCCGTTAGGATCCCGTTTGTGCTCCTCTGGTCCCGCTTTCCACAACCACCCAGTTTCCTATCCGCAGAAGCCAGCCATAGGGTTCACTACCTTGCGGTGCACTCCTGGCCACAGGTGACCTTGACAGTTTGATCAGCCATGAACCCGGCTGACATCCCGCTCCCTGCGGATGATCCATTGCAGGGCATAGTTTGCAGACTTGAAACCCAGGAATCGAATCAGACTCAGGTGATGCGATTCCTCCAGGATCTGTCTTCTCGCTTCGAGCAGCTTCAGGCCTCCTTGGGAACCCTGAATCCGCAACCTCAAACACAACCAGCGGCTGCACCTATTGCACCAGTCGCAGCCACACACTCACTACAACTGCCAGCTCCGTCCCGTTGCTCTGGGGACTCCAAGGCTTGCAGGGGGTTCCTTAGCCAATGCACAATTCATTTTGAGCTCCAGCCCCAAAACTTCCTGTCTGATCGGGCTAAGGTAGCCTATATCATTTCCCTCCTCTCTGGTGAAGCTTTAGCCTGGGCAGCCCCTCTGTGGGAACTGAATGATCCAGTGGTTTCTAGCCTGTCTGGCTTCTTGAAACTTTTTCGGAATATCTTCGAAGAACCGGCTCGTGTCTCTTCAGTGCCCAGCGCCCTTTTACGTCTCCGCCAAGAGTCTGCTTCTGTGGGACAGTATGCCCTTCATTTCCGCATACTGTCGGCTGAGTTGAGCTGGAACAATGAGGCCTTAGTCGCAACCTTTTTGCATGGCCTGTCTGATAGAGTGAAGGATGAATTAGCAGGAAGAACCATTCCCACTGATCTGGCCGGCGTTATCTCCTTGTGTAACCAGATCGATATTCGCTTTCAGGAGAGGACCTTAGAAAAGCAACGCCAGCACTCCTTGGTTCTTAGTCAGCCTGAGCTCCCCTCTCTTCGACCCGTAGAGCATCTCCTACCAGCTGAGGAACCCACGCAGCTGGGTCGGACCAGGCTATCCCCCGAGGAACGTGCTAGGCGCAGAACTCTTGGTCTGTGTCTTTACTGTGGGGGCAAAGGTCATTTTCGTGACACTTGCTCTCTTTGTCCAGAAAAACGTTCGGGTCCACTTCATCTGGAAAGTGGAGTATTGGACCCAGAAATATCACCTTCCCCTTCTCGTCTTCTGCTTTCTGTGTTCCTTCATGTTGGTGCTTCTTCTCATTTGGTCTCAGCATATCTGGATTCTGGAGCCGCTGGTAATTTTATGGACTGGGAAATCGCATCGTCCATGAGACTTACTCTTTTGCCCCTCACCACGCCATTGGTGGTCTTGGCGATTGATGGTACTGTTCTCCCAGGGGGACCTATCCGCTTCCAGACCCTCCCTGTTAAGATGTCGGTAGGGACACTCCACCAGGAGTGGATATCCTTCCTTATCTTACCCAAGGCCTCAACGCCTATAATTTTGGGTCTCCCATGGTTACAGCTCCATTCTCCTCATGTGGACTGGACTACTGGACAGATCCTGGCTTGGGGTTCCTCCTGTTCCTTGTCCTGCCTACCCAAGGTTGCCCCCCTGTGAACCTGAGCCGGTCATTCATTCCAGGTTGCATAACCATTTACATTTCTCTGTCCCTAACCACCCTTGGACGCACAGCTAGGCTAGCTTGTCTACAAGTCCTGCAGTCGCTACGTCTTGCGATGCGATTCAGGTAGTCGCTACACCTGACTCAGCTATTCACTCTGCCTCTGTACTAGTTATGCCAGTCCAGCCCATGCCCAGTGAGCCTCCTACTTTTTCTTGTTCAGGACATTCTGCTTGTCCTTCAGCTATTCAGCTTGACTCCGGTGACATGTCACCTTCTAACCAACCTGACTTCAGGGTTCCACTGACATCTGCCCAGTCTGATGGTCCTGTGCAAGATGACCAGTTCCCCTTTAAGGGTCTAGGGGACCCTCCTCAGATTCCTGTTGATCCTCTCATGCCCTTGCTTATTCCTAGAGAGCCTTTGGTCCTCAATAGATCTTCTTGTCATCCCCCTACCTCGTTTTCGGTCTCTGAGGATAATCTTAAGTACGAGGTTAGACAAGTTCTGGATTCTCGGCTCTGCAGAGGCATTCTTCAGTATCTTGTGCATTGGAGAGGTTTTGGTCCTGAGGAGGCGTCTTGGATCGCTGCATCTGATGTCGCTGCACCTCATCTGTTGAGGAGGTTCCATCAGAGATTTCCCTTTAAGCCTGGGCCCAGGCGGGGGAGGGCCCATAAGAGGGAGGGTACTGTCATGGATATGCAGTAGTGTTTGTCAGCTTACCTTCCTTCCCATGTGTTCATCTTAGAGGCCAGAACCCTTTCACCTGGCTTCCTTTATAATCTCCTCCCAGCCTGACTCCACCCCAGGCCCTATCACAGAACACTATATTAACCTGTGCACTGCAAGCCTCCTTTGCTGATCAACGTGTTTGTTAGGCATTGTGTGTTTGGGTTCCTGCCTGCCGTGTGCTACGTCTGTCTCTCTGTTACATATTTGGCTTGTCCCCGACTATCCCTGTCTGCTCGTGACCCTTGACCTTCGGCTCGTTCTTTCGTTATCCTTGTCTGCTTGTGGCCCCTGACCTTCAGCTTGTTGTTCGTTTCTCTCATATCTTGCGCTGCTGCTTCCCCTCTTTTCCCCTTATCCTACGGGGTGTGAGCTAGGAAACTCCAGGGGCCGCGACCTGGTCCCAGCCTGCAGCATAACATCCTCACCACTAGAGGCTCTGGAGAAGACCTGCTGGGTCTTAGACTCCGCGCCCTGGGGAATCTTGGCTCTAGCTTCCGTTAGGATCCCGGTTGTGCTCCTCTGGTCCCGCTTTCCACAACCACCCAGTTTCCTATCCGCAGAAGCCAGCCATAGGGTTCACTACCTTGCGGTGCACTCCTGTCCCCCTACGGTGTGCATCTGTCACCTGGCCACAGGTGACCTTGACACACAGAGGACAAGGGGGCACTCTTTACATCTAGAGGAAAAGAGATTTCACCTCCAAATACGGAAAGGTTTCTTCACAGAGCTGTGAAAATGTGGTTCTGGCCAGCTCAGTAGATTGCTTTAAGAAGGGCCTGGATTCTTTCCTAAATGTACATAATTTAACTGGGTACTGACATTTTATAGGTAAAGTTGATCCGGGGAATATCCGATTTGCCTCTCGGGGGATCAGGAAGGAATTTTTTTTTCCCCCCTGCTGTAGCAAATTGGATCATGCTCTGCTGGGGCTTTTCACCTTCCTCCTGCATCAACTGTGGGTATAGAATTGGGTATATGGGATTGTATGATATGATTTTATTTTTTTATGGTTGAACTGGATGGACTTGTCTTTTTTTTTCAACCTGACTAACTATAGTAAGTAAGTGGCTCAGGGACTTGCTCCCGTCCCACAGACCGGCACACCAGGCTCTGGCCGTTCCTTTTGGCTCCCTTCCCCTATGACATCACACGACACGCTCGGGCACCGTCTGCGCCAGACCCGCCCCCCCCCACCGGTACCACCCAAACACACTGTAGCAGGCACTTGGATGGTCCTGGCTGACTCCGGACACGAGCTGCGCATGCCCAGTTCCGAGCCAACCTTTTCCTCTTACTGGCAGGAGAAAAGTGACCGCTTTTTACTGGCTGCCAGTAAAAATACTGGCGGTTGGCAACACTGCTCTCACTGAATGACCAGGTTTGAGAAATGGGTTTTATTGGGTTCATGAGTATTTTTGACCATGTAATGAGTTTTGGGTTGAAAGGTGTTGGATGTATGAACTGATACTGAACTTCTAGAGCAGGCCTTTACCCATATCATTGGCCTCTGCAGCCATCTAAGGCTTTGGAAAATAAGCAATATTGGCTTGATAACCCTTTACTGTCCGATGAGGCTGGTGAAGCAGAGTTTATTTGGTTTGTCAGCCTCTGTGGTCATTCAGTGAGGTCTAAGGAAATTCGATTTATGTGTGGAGGCATTGAGTGATGGGCGTTTTTATTTGGTCTGTGAGCTGCTGAGGCCAAAAAGAGTGGGCTTTATCCCAATTATGGCTCTCTGCAGCCATCTAAGGTTTGAAGAATGTAGAGTATTGGTTTACCAAACCTCTACTGTCCAGTGAGGCTGGGCAAGATGGGATTTATTGGGTTTGGTAACCTCCTGTGGTCGTTCAGTGAGGTTTGAGGGGAATAGGATATATTGGGTTCATAAGTCTTTTTGCCCATTTTATGAGGCTTGGGTTGATAGGTGTTAGGTATATGGACTGCTGAGGCCAAAAATAATGGACTTTATCCCAGTTAGGGGCCTCTTCAGCCATCTAAAGGCCCATACACACAATCAGACTTTTCAACAACAAGGGTCAGACGGACGTGTTTTATCGGACAATCCGATGTCTCTATGCTCTATCGGACAATTGTTGTCGGAATTTCCACAGACAAATGTTCGCTGTGCATGCTCTCAAACGTTCCGACAACAAATGTCCGATTGGAGGATCATCCGATCGTGTGTACAAAATCCAAAGTACAAACACGCATGCTCAGAACCAATGCTAAACATCAGACAACAATAGCAGAAGTTGCCCAAAGGGTGGCGGTAAAGAGCTTAAAAACCACGTCATTTTGGTGAATGTTGGCTGATAATGTTCTTCCGTGTGTATGCAGAACAAGTTCATGGCCAACGCCCTTCGGACCAAAATCCACGGAAAAGTCAGATGGAAGTCCGATCGTGTGTATGAGGCTTTAGACTAAATAATAAACTGCATTGGCTTAAATAATCCTTTACTGGTTTAGGAAATTGGATTTATCTGGTTTTTGAGGGAATAGGATTTATTGGGTTCCTAAAGCCCCGTACACACGGTCGGAGTATTCTCCGGCGAAAAGCACATCGGAATTCCATCAGAGAAAAATAGAACATGTTCTATATTAAAACTCTGATGGAATTAATGGGAATTTCTCCGTTGGGGCACACACACGGTAGGAATTTCCGATGGAAAAAGTCAGTCGGACTTTCTCACCTCGTCTTTCAGGACAGCACCTGGAGAGAGCGCAGCTCCACCCCTTTTCCCAGGAAACACTGCAGTCAGTTTTCTTTAAAGACCGGACACTTCCACCATGGCCTCAGTTGTAGTGTTTCCTCCGCCATGGTGGAAGCGCTGCAGGGAACCAGGGGTAATGCTGCGCTCTCTCCAGGTGGAGACAGTATGGGGCATACCTGTTAGTTTTTTTCTTTTGTTCCAGGCCAGCCCAGCACCCCCCCTTACGTGAGGTGGATGCTGCGGTACCTTCTCCCCTTCATACCCGGCGAGGGTTCAGGCTGCGGGGGGGGCCCGCTCTCATCAGACACTGGGGGCATGGAAGGAGGGATGGCGTGCTCCTCAGGAGACGAGCAGCGTCTCTTTCGTTTGTATCCCCATGTTTTCCGGGTCCCGGATGGCGAGCGCGTCATTCCGGCCGGGGGCGGGACTTCCCATGGTGCGACGCGGCTTCCGGTTCCGGCCGCTGGAACGCAGGGGGAGGAGGCGGCCTTCGGCTGGTGTCATTTCCGGTCCTCACAGCGGTGAAAGGACCGGGAAAATCAAAAAAGGAGCTGTCGGACGCCACTTCAACCTCGCAATGGAAGAGGAACAAGCGGCAGTGGTGGGAACAGGAGCCACTCACACCAGCCAGACCCAGGTAAGCAGGGACAGAGGTCCCTGTATATATACTTTATGGGGTCTTGTATATTCTTTCCCTCCTTTTCTCCCCTGGGGGGAAAGCAAAGGAGCCTGTGCCACTCTCCCTAGAGATTGTTACTAGAGAGTTGGTTTTTTTGTTGTTATGGTGGCTCAGGGGGTGAGTCACTAGGTAAGCTGTGCTTATAAATGTAAGGACTAAAGTGTTAGTTCCTTCCTCTTTTATTTTCCAGCTGATTTAGAAGGTTTTGGTTACTATTATGTTTTAAAAATGTTTTAAATATAGTATGGTGTTGGTGTATTTCAGCTTAAAGCCAAAGACAAAACCAAACACTCCTCTCCTCTTCCCAAGAGGAGATGTCCGTCTTGCAAAGACACGCTTAGGGAAACATGGCCTAAAGCGCTATGCAAGACATGTATTGCAGAGCTGTTAAAAGAGGAAACTGCCTCAGCTGCAGCTGCTGCTCAACCAGGGGAGCTATTAAGCTCCTTCCGAAAGGAACTAGCGGACACTTTTCAGTCATTCCGCTCCTTTTTGGATAGACGTCCGGCGGCCCAGCCAAACAGGAAAGGCAGTTCACCATCCTGTTCTCATCCTAGTACTCCTGCACCCAGAGGGGTCAGCGACTCGGAGGATGAGGAGATAAATGTTGCCACAGGTTCGGATGAAGAAGAGGAAGAAGAAAGGGAAATTTCTTCTTCCCGCTATAGGTTATCCCTGGAGGAAGTGGACGATCTATTAAAAACAATACACACAACGCTTAATATCGAAGAGGATAAGACGCAATTATCCTTACACGATAAGATGTTTCAAGGCATGGGAGAAGAAAAGCAACGGGTGTTCCCAGTGCACAAATACATCTCCGAGACAGTAAAGAGAGAATGGAAGGACCCAGAGAGGGCACCTTTCTTTTCCAGATCCCTCAAGAGAAGATTCCCCTTTGAGGATGATAGTCAGCAGGTTTGGAATAAAAAACCAAGGCTTGACGCAGCCTTTTCGCAGGTTTCAAGGAATACAGACTTGGCCTTCGAGGACATGGGCACCCTAAAAGATGCCATGGACAAGAGGGCAGACTCCCTACTAAAAAAGGCATGGGATTCGACTCTAGCCAACTTTAAGCCAGCAATGGTATCAACCGTGGTAGCGAGAAACTTAGAACACTGGTTGGAGCAATTAAAAACTCACATTGAGGCGGGAACTTCTCGTAAGGATCTACTTGACACGCTGCCTATACTTCAGAAGGCGGTAGGGTACATGGCTGATGCCTCTGCTGAATCTATCAAAATGTCAGCTAGATCAGCAGCCTTGGTCAACTCAGCCCGCAGAGCCTTATGGGTTAAGACCTGGTCAGGGGATATAGCCTCAAAGGCGAAGTTATGTGGTTTGCCTTTTGACGGTGACTTAGTTTTTGGCCCTGATTTGGAAGCCGTACTTAATAGAACGGCTGATAAAAAGAAGGCCTTCCCAATAAAGAAGAAAGTGGTTCCTCAGGGTAAAACTAATTTTCGTGCTTTTCGGCAAACCGAGGTTAAAAAAGACACGGGCTATAAAAGACCTTGGAGGTCCCAGAGAGGGAGAGGAAAGTCAGGGGTACTATTCCGCCCTCCTGGCCAAACCACAAACACCCAGTGACAGTCCGCCAACGGTGGGAGGAAGGTTACAGGCCTTTCTTCCACAATGGAAGACAGCGACGTCCAGTCCATTTGTCCTCAAAATAATATCAGAGGGCTACAGGCTGGAATTCTCGCAACCCCCTCCAAACCGTTTTTATGTAACCCGGACTCCTCGAGACCTGGAGAAGTCTATAGGGATGTCATCCTTACTGGAAGAACTCATCCAGCAAGAGGTAATTATAGCTGTTCCCCCCGAAGAGGAAGGGATAGGGTGCTATTCACACATCTTCCTAGTGAAGAAGACGTCAGGAAAATTCCGGTTGATCTTGAACCTGAAGATACTAAACAGGTCCATCAGATACAAAAGATTCAAGATGGACACAATTTTCTCAGTGAAACATCTCCTGACGCCAGGTTGTTTTATGGCATCCATAGACCTGAGGGATGCGTACCTACACGTTCCTATAGCGCCAATATCACAGAAGTATCTGCGATTAGCAGTAAAGACGGGAGACTCGATCTCACACCTGCAGTTCAGAGCCCTCCCTTTCGGACTGTCATCCTCACCAAGGATATTTACAAAGGTCATAGCAGAGGCTCTAGCACCCCTCAGATTAAAGGGGATATCAATAGTGCCATATCTGGACGACCTCCTGATATTTGCCAAGACAAGGGAGTTATTGGCGAAAGATCTAAAAGAGACGAAAAGACATCTCGAGAGTTTCGGATGGATCATAAACCAAGAAAAATCAAAAATGATCCCTTCCCAGACGATAACATTTCTTGGATATACAATAAATTCCATACAGGAAAGACTTTTTCTCCCAGAGGAAAAAATAGAGAAACTCCAGAGGGCAGTAAAGGGGACTCAAACAAATCTGCCGATGACAATCAGAGCAGCCATGTCAGTCCTAGGCCTACTCACCGCCTCAATACCAGCGGTACAATGGGCACGTCTGCATGCGAGAGACCTCCAGCAGACAATTCTCAGGAATTGGTCCTACGGAGAGTCGCTGGAAAAATTGATAAAAATACCCCCTCAAGTTCAGAGAAAGCTGTGGTGGTGGAGGAAGCAAGCAAATTTAGACAAAGGCCTGCTTTGGACTTTCCCTGTAGAACACAGATTGACAACGGACACAAGCTTCTAGGGGTGGGGTGCTCATCTGGATGGACAGATGGCCCAAGGAACATGGTCAAACAGAGAAGCCCGGAGATCCTCCAATTGGAGAGAATTGAGGGCCATTCTACTGGGACTATGGGCGTTCAAGAAACAAGTCCTGGGTCACCACATTCAGGTGTTATCAGACAATGCCACGGCAGTGGCTTATATAACAAGGCAGGGAGGCACGAGGAGCAGAGTGTTGCTATCCTCAGCCCTCCACATTTTGGCCTGGGCAGAATCCAATCTAGCCTCCTTGACGGCGGTACACCTAAAGGGAGATCTGAACCAAATAGCAGACTTCCTAAGCCGAGAAAGAGTACTGGAATCAGAATGGAGTCTGAATCCGGTAGTATTCCAGAAGATAACAGGAAGATGGGGAGTTCCCCAAATAGACCTGTTCGCATCCCACGCCAATGCGAAGGTGGAAACATACTTCTCCCTAAACAGGCAAGATCAAGCGGAGGGTCTAGATGCACTGGCACAACCATGGACCTTCCACTTGTGCTACGCTTTTCCCCCCTTCCAAATGATCCCATTGGTCCTCAAAAAGCTACAGAAGGAGCCTACAACATTAATCCTAGTAGCCCCATTCTGGCCCAAAAGGACTTGGTTTTCAACCATCCAGAGGATGGCGGTGGAACCCCATTGGTTTCTTCCTTTACAGAAGGACCTTTTAACACAGGGGCCCCTACAACATCCCAATATCAAGCACCTCAGACTAGCTGCTTGGCTACTGAGGAGCAAATCCTAAAAAAGAGGGGCTTGTCCAATAAACTAATTTCAACATTATTGGACAGCCGAAAAAAGGTCACCAGAGCGATCTATTTCAAAGCTTGGAAATGTTTTAATTCCTGGTGCAGAGAAAAGATCCGTTCACCAAAGGAGACTATCTCTGTATTAGAATTTCTCCATGAGGGAATGGAGAAGGGGTTGGCGATTAGCACCCTAAAGGTGCAAGTAGCCGCCTTATCGGTGTTCCTGGAGAGACAACTATCTCAGGACCCCCTTATCGTTAGATTTTTTAAGGCACTGACCAGAGTTAGGCCAGTACCCTTTAAGTTCTTCCCAAAATGGGACTTATCTCTGGTGCTACAGGGTCTGACAAAAAGACCCTTTGAACCTCCGGAGGAAGCAACGATTAAATTTTGGTCCCTGAAGGTAGCACTCTTAGTGGCAGTTACCTCAGCTAGGAGAGTGAGTGATCTACAGGCCCTGTCAATCATAGAACCTTTCCTTTCTATATTTCCAGACCGGGTAGTGCTGAGAACTGACCCGGGCTTCCTACCAAAAGTGGCAACGGTATTCCACAGGTCACAGGAAATAGTTCTCCCTTCCTTCTGTCCTACACCAGTGGGCACGAAAGAAGAAGCCTTTCACAGCTTGGATGTAAGGAGGTGCATACTGCACTATCTAAAGATAACAAGTGAATTCAGAAGATCGAATTCCCTGTTTATTTTGTTTTCTGGCCCACGTAAAGGTTATAGTGCGTCCAAAAATACCATAGGTAGGTGGCTACGAATGGCTATCGGCGAAGCCTACAGAGCTTCAGGGATAGAACCTCCCACAGGAGTAGGGGCTCATTCAACCCGGGCAGTAGCAACATCCTGGGCAGAACGAGCTGGAGCTTCGCCGGGAAGAATATGCAAGGCGGCTACGTGGACAAGCTTCTCCACTTTCACCCGCCATTACAGGTTGGATTTACTCTCTGCATCTGAGCAATCATTTGGCAGAAAGGTCCTACAGGCAGTGGTCCCACCCTAGAGTAAGTACTCTTTTATCATCTCCAGGTGCTGTCCTGAAAGACGAGGTGAGAAAACCTCGGTTAGACTTACCGGTAACTGTATTTCTACGAGTCTTTCAGGACAGCACCGATGACCCGCCCTAAAGTAATAAGATGTGGTGTTATTGCTATGTTCTGCTTATCTAATTTCAGCATGGCTGGAGGTACTCTTAAACAACTGAGGCCATGGTGGAAGTGTCCGGTCTTTAAAGAAAACTGACTGCAGTGTTTCCTGGGAAAAGGGGTGGAGCTGCGCTCTCTCCAGGTGCTGTCCTGAAAGACTCGTAGAAATACCGTTACCGGTAAGTCTAACTGAGGTTTTTTACATCAGAAATGCCTATCGTGTGTACAAGGCATAAGTCTCTTGGCCCATTTAAAGAAATTTATGGTGAAAGTTGTTTTGGGTTTGTGAACTGCTGGGGCCAAACAGAGCATGCACTAATCTGATCATTGGCCTCTTCAATTATCTAAGCCTTTGGAGAATTTGGTAATATTCGTTTAGCAACCCTCTACTATCCCAGGCTGGGGAAATGGGCTTCATCAGGTTTGTGAACATTTTGTGGTCTTTCAGTGAGGTCTGAAGGATTTTTTGTTTTTATGCCATTCCAAGGAGACCTGGGTGATGGGGTCAAATAGAACATGCTTTATCCCAGTCATGGGTCTCTGCAGCCACATAAAGCTGCCTGTTTTTATTACTTGGACTCACCCTGTATTCCACATAACTATTTTTATAGAGCTAAGACTTGGTAGTTATAATGTACTCTTATAACCAGGCTAAAACCTGAAGAGGCAGATGTTTCTCTTAAGGCGTACAAGTTGACAACCTCAAATGGACATGGTCCCTTGTTTTTCAACTTTTTGCCATTTAATATATATATATATGTGAAAGTGGAATTGTAAGTATCCAATAAAATAACAAAAAGATAAAGGTTCCAGAAGGTAGCGCTCTGTGCTCCCCACATACTACTTACAAATCCAACCTTCCTCTTTCTTGGACACTGGTACCATGTTTGATACTCGTCTTCTGGACATAGGAGGCCTGCCACAGTTGACGTTGTGTGCGTAGACTGTTTTGGAGGAGGTTCGTACTTTCTAGTAGTTTGTTTCCAAAGGTTTCAGGCCTGGAGGGGGGGTCACATGTCTGGAGCTCGGGAGTTGACTCCAGAATGATAGTGACGTGACCAATAATGTCACCTCAACATCACAAATGCCTTCTTCTGGCATCTTTCAGATCGGGGGTCTACAAATTTCCTAAAAGGGTCAGTTTTACTGTCCTTCAGGCTTTAGAGGGGCCAGATTAAGGTCAGCGGGAGTAGAAAATACCCCATTTGGTTTTAATAGGAGGAAAAGTGACCCATTGCATCAGTGGGAAGAATAGTGCCCCATCATTGGTGTTGGTGGATTGAATGGTGCCCCCGTGGTTCGTGTCGGTGGGAGGAATGGTGACCCCCATGGTTGGTGTCTGTAACGGCAATCCCAATACGAAAGGGGTTAACACTGTTTAAGATTTTCCCTTTCCGAACACAAGGCAGCTACCGACACTCTAACCAGCCGAATAAGACCCCATACGAATGATTCTCCCCCAGATACGAGACAACGCTCTTTGAAGGAGTCACTTTTTCAGTTAACCTGTGGAGTTCAGAATCAACAAACAGTAAATAGTTCTTTATAGATCTCCTGGGGAATATTGTGGAAGAATATCACTGTCCCATTTTAAAGCAATCCAAGACATTATTCTTAATGTCCATTATTTTCTTGCTCACCCTGTGCCCAAAGTGACCCCTGTGAGTGTCGGTGGGAGGAATGGTGCCCCCATGGTTGGTGTCGGTGGGAGGAATGGTGCCCCCATGGTTGGTGTCGGTGGGAGGAATGGTGCCCCCATGGTTGGTGTCGGTGGGAGGAATGGTGCCCCCATGGTTGGTGTCGGTGGGAGAAATGGTGCCCCCATGGTTGGTGTCGGTGGGAGAAATGGTGCCCCCATGGTTGGTGTCGGTGGGAGGAATGGTGCCCCCATGGTTGGTGTCGGTGGGAGGAATGGTGCCCCCATGGTTGGTGTCGGTGGGAGGAATGGTGCCCCCATGGTTGGTGTCGGTGGGAGGAATGGTGCCCCCATGGTTGGTGTCGGTGGGAGGAATGGTGCCCCCATGGTTGGTGTCGGTGGGAGGAATGGTGCCCCCATGGTTGGTGTCGGTGGGAGGAATGGTGCCCCCCATGGTTAGTGTCTGTGGGAGGAATGCTGCCCCCCGTGGTTGGTGTCGGTGGATTGAATGGTGTCCCCCCCGTGGTTGGTGTCGGTGGATTGAATGGTGTCCCCCCGTGGTTGGTGTCGGTGGATTGAATGGTGTCCCCCCGTGGTTGGTGTCGGTGGATTGAATGGTGTCCCCCGTGGTTGGTGTCGGTGGATTGAATGGTGTCCCCCGTGGTTGGTGTCGGTGGATTGAATGGTGTCCCCCGTGGTTGGTGTCGGTGGATTGAATGGTGTCCCCCGTGGTTGGTGGCGGTGGATTGAATGGTGGCCCCCGTGGTTGGTGGCGGTGGGAGGAATGGTGCCTCATCATTGATGTTAATGGATGGACTGATGCCCCAAGGGCCGTATGAAGGCAATCAAAGGGCCACATCCAGGCTGCAATTTGGGGACCTATTTTTTTAGATCATGGGAGCATGTGCATCATCAATGGAGCAGTTTTCAAGGGCAAATTCTAGGACACAAAACCTAAATGCTCTACACCAGGGGTTCCCAACCTCATTCCTCCAGTACGCTCAACAATTTGTGTTTTCAGGATTTCCTTTCATTGGTGCTTTAAATAAATGCCAATAATCCCGTGATACGTGCTACGTAACTTCCGCCACTGTTTGTTTGGAACGCAGACGGCGTCCCTCCCTGCTTTTTGTTTGAGGGCGATCTTATCTTCTGTCTTATAAGAGTAATCTTGTAGTTTAATATTAAATCATTTTAATGATACTGCACCATGAGGAGTTTTATTCTTTCTTCTAGATAGATGGATAGATATCTATCTCTATCTCTCTCTCTCTATCTATCTATCTATTATACCACTCATCTGGCTGTTGTGTTATTCCTGAGCTGCTGTCGTTTGGAGAGTATCTGTTTGCTGGTGTTGACTCCCTGTAATGGGTGTCAATCCCATCTGGTGAGTGGGATACCGATCTAAAAAGTCGGTGGAAGGATTTGCACATTTGAAGATATCACAATCAAATTTGTTTGATCAGCAGACTGCACTAGCACTTTGTGAAAACAACTTGGTGGTTTCTTTGGACTTTTAATATTGTAATAACATTGTATAATTTTCATATTTTATTATATTTGCGTTGACGTGGTATGGAATCACTATTGTTTTCTTTACACATTTTGAGGCTTTGAGCTTTACTACCTGCTGCTTACACCGTGTTTCCTTGAAAATAAGACCTTGCGTTATTTGCCAGGAGGGCTGCAATATAAGCCCTACCCTGAAAATAAGCCCTAGTTTAAAATGCTTGTACAATTCCACTCTATTACAGGAGTATATAATGTACAATGTGTGTGTTTCTGTAATATAAATGCGGGGAAGAGAGCTCCGGCGGGTCACAGTAGTGCAGAGCGGCGGCTATTACAAAGGTATTGGCACATTTATATTATAGAAACACACACATTGTACATGATATACTACTGTAATAGAGTGGATTATAGGATTTTACAAGCATTTTAAAGCTGAGGTCCGCCTAAAAAAAAAAAAAAAGATTAAAAGCCAGCAGCTACAAATTCTGCAGCTGCTGACTTTTAATATATGGACACTTGCCTGTTCAGGGTGCCCGCGATGTCGGCAGCCTAAGCCGATCAGTCACTCGGCTCTCGGCTGCTGCCGCTGCCATCCTCGGTGAGGGAATCAGGAAGTGAAGCCTTGCGGCTTCACTTCCTGGTTCTCTACTGCGCATTCGCGAGTCGCGCTGCGCTATTCCACTGATCCCTGCTGTCTTCTGGGACCTGTGTCTCTCCCAGGAGACAGCGGGGGAGGACAGTGTAGGCACAGGAAATGGCATAGGTCACCTCGATCACCGCAGTGATCTATGCCAGCAAGTGGGAGCAAATACCAGTGTTGCACAGGTATCTGCTCCCTCCTCCCCCCTGAAAAGTGCCAAATGTGACACCGGAGGGGGGGGGGGGGAGGATTCCAAAAAGTGGAAGTTCAATTTTTGGGTGGAACTCTGCTTTAACTCAGTTCACACTGGGGATTCCTGTGGTAAGACCTACCCCGAAAATAAGCCCTACTGTGTCTTTTGTTGCCAAAATTAATATAAGACCCGGGCTTATTTTCAGGGAAACACGGTAAAAAAAAAAAAAAAAAATAAATTATATATATATATATATATATATATATATATATATATATATATATATTTATATTGTGACAGGGGTCACTTTGGGCACAGGGTGAGCAAGAAAATAATGGACATTAAGAATATATTTTGGACTACCTAAAATGGGCCTGTAATATTAATCCACCATATTCCCCAGGATATCTGTAAATAACTAGTTACTGTTTGTTAATCCTGAACTCAACCAGTTAATTGACAGATGCTGATGTGCCACCTGCCTGTTGTGATGTAAATGAACCTAGGATGGCTTCTGAGGAACTTTCATTGTGATAATTAACTCTGTACTTGTGTGTATTGTAAAATAGCAGACAGACAGTCTGGGGAACATAAAGGTTATGCATAGTCATTTAAGATGTAAAGGGATTAGCTAATGAACTCACCTGTTGTCTGCTAAGATGTCAGATGTGTATTGGGGCTCATTATGTGACCATTGTGTGATGTTGTGGGTGGAGTTGTCCATTTGGACTACAGTATTCTTTAGTGTATATAAGGGCCTGTCTTTTCTCAATAAAGTGGTCAGACCAGTTGGAAATATACGGAGCGTTTGTCTCGTATCTCTGGAAGAATTATTCCTATGGGAAGCGGTCGCCTGACTGTGGAGTGTCGGTAGTAGATGTGTGTTCAGGAGAGGGAATATCCTAAACGGCATTCACCCCTTTCATACTTGGGGTGCCGTTACATATATAATATAGTGCTGTGACTGATTAAAATTTTCATGTTCGATTAATCAATATTTTTTTTAATCGACTAATTTCGATTAATTATAACGCACATACAGATCCAACTACTTTTAGCTGATCTCCTTGCAGGCCGAGTCCCAGTGCAGCTACCAACCACTGGAAAAATGGATAGCAGGATACAAAAAACACACAAAGGCAGCTAGGGCCAAAACAACTAATCGATTATGAAATTAATTGATTACAATTTTCATAATCGATTAATCGGCCAGTAACCTAATGGGGTTAAAAAAAACTAAAATGAGCCCTTTATAGTACAAAGAGCAAATCGCTACTGTAAATATAACTTTCACTGTCCCACAGTAAAAAATTAACCCCTTACAGTAGCAATTAGTTGCTCTTTTTGTACTAATTTAAATTTTTTTTTTAACCCATTTATGTTAATAAACATACATCTCAGGCCTGGGTCACACCTCTGTGTTTTTTGGTGCTTTTTGCAGAAACACACTACAGTTCATTTACATGGTTTCCTATGGGACACGTTCACATCCATGATTTCTTTTTCGTACATCACGGGACACAGAGCGACTTAGTCATTACTAATGGGTTATATAGATTACCTTCAGGTGCTGGCACTGGCCACTTCCAAACCGGAAGTACCCTCCCCTATATAAGCCCCTCCCATCCGGGAGCACCTCAGTTTTTTGCCAGTGTCTAAGGTGTTGGCCAAAGAGTAACATGTGTTTTCACTGGGCTTGCGTACAGGTTCTTTTGGGCCTTAGTAAGCTGTTCCGGATCCCACCAAAAAAGCTTCATAGCTAAACGGTCGGTACCCGGGCCTTGCAGCGGAAGAGCAAGGTTTTGCCTGTAATGCCTCTCTTAGGAGGGCTGGACCCTGGGATCCAGAGCTCTGGTCATACCCACGACCAAGATGTTGTCTGTGCAGGGTGCTATACAGGTCCAGGGGAGTGGAATCCTTGGGAACCCGGTCCCTGAAGGTTTAATTACAATGCCTGCCGTGATAGGTGAAGTTTGGGCTTCTGTGGACCAAACAGAGTCCTGCGGCGGGGATCAGGTAAGTGGGGGCCCCCAGGAACTTGGTTCTATTGGGGGACCCCCAAGCCTAATTTGTCTTTCTGTCTGTTACCTAACGGTATTCCCGCTAATATCTGTGTATGCCTGTAACTACTGAAAATGTAAAATTTTAATAGTAGTCAAGAAAAAAAAAAGAGGACCGCGGTACCTGTGTTAAACCACTAGAGGCCGCTGTGGTCCATTTTTTCTTGTCATGTGGATCTTTGGTTTTCTCAAGTCAAAAGATCCAGGCAGTTGGTAAGTTTCTCTGTGGGAATCCACTTCCTCTGCCCTGTTGCTGCGCTCATCCACCGCACAGGCCCTCCGGCAAAAAGGGCCCTGGCTCCTAGTCCCTGTTTGGTTTCGAAAAGGGCGCCAATGGCGCACGGGCGGGTGCGTGCAGGCGCCTCCTATGAAAAAAAGGGGCGGGGTGGGTGGATGACGCTCGATGCGCGCCACGGCGCTTCTGCGCATGTGCAGGCGTCCCAGCTTGTATAAAGACACAGTACAAGTGTCAGCTGGATGCAAACAGAGCTAGCAACAAACAGTGGCACACAGAGGCGGTTGATGCAGGCATCCCCATAGAAAGGCACTTTAGTGGACACCAGCTGGTATATAGCAGCAACTTTGTTAGACTATTACCAGCAAAATTGGTGTATGACGGGAATACCTCAGCTTTGTGCTTAAAGGATATGTCGTCCAGACGCTCCTGAAATAGATCTTCCAGGAAGCCAAAGGGGTCTCCATCGGGCTCTGAGGATATTGGGCATGCTTGTACTGCACCAATCTCCCCTGAGAAATCAGAGGTCAGTAGCCGTAGAAACCCCGCAGGAGTGCCTGGTGCTGCGGCTGTCCCCAGTCCACCTGCTCCTGTATATATAACAGAGGAGGTTTTATCCTCAACTCTGGGAGGATTGGAAGAGAGATTAACAGCATTGATCGCTGCTTCCCTGTCACAGGGAAAGCGCGTCCGATCTCCGTCTCCTCCTTCAGAGTGCCTGTTAGTGGAGGAACAGCCCCACACAGAGATCGACCTACCTGAAGGGGATCAGGATGAGGTTGATTCAGTTATGGAGGAATCAACAGTGGAAGAACCTTTCTCAGCATCTCAGGCTGAAAGATTATGGGTTCAGTCTCTGACTAACATGGTCCGATCAGCATTTAAAATGCCTCTGGCGGAACCACCATCCACTACGGTTTCCTCGCTGGGGTCGCTAAAAGCTCCCCAGGCTGTCTGTTCCTTCCCAATCCACCCTTTATTAGAAGGGCTTATTTACCAGGATTGGGAGCATCCTGATAAAATATTTGCTCCCCCCAAGAGATTTCCGGTGATCTATCCCATGGAGGATAAGTTCATAAAAAAATGGAGGGTCCCTACAGTGGACGCAGCCATCTCTTCTGTGAACAAATCACTGACATGTCCAGTAGATAATGTTCCAATGTTCAAAGACCCAATAGATAAAAAATTGGAGTCTTTACTAAAATCTGCTTTCTCTACAGCAAGCTTGGTGACACAACCTGCGGTAGCAGCGATTGGAGTCTGCCAAGCAGTGAAAGATCAGTTGAAACAAGTCTTAAGGGACTTACCAGATCAGCAGGCTCTTGCCCTAGCTGACCTGCCTAGAGCCTTGTGTTTTGCGGTGGACGCCATAAAGGATACAATCCAACAGGCCTCCCGCTTTACGCTGTCTATAGTACATATGCGTAGGCTTCTGTGGCTCAAAAACTGGTCTGCTGAAGCTCCCTGTAAGAAACTGCTGGTTAGCTTCCCATTTCATGGAGAACGCTTATTTGGAGAAGATCTGGACAAATATATCCAGAAAATTTCTGCCGGTAAAAGTTCACTCTTACCGGTTAAGAACAAGAGTAGAAGTCCTTCTTTTAAGAGGCCTACTTCTCCAGTCCCGGGCACATCGGCTGTGAAGCAGTTCCGACGGCCTCCGCGGTCAAATTCAGGGGGCAGAAATCAGGGACAATCACAGGGTAACAAGAAGCCCTGGATCAAGAGAGGTACAAAACCTCCCCCCAAGTCATGAAGCGTTGCCCCCACTCAATCGGGTGGGGGGAAGGCTTCAGTTGTTCACAGAGACCTGGCGGGACACCATCAGAGACAGATGGGTGCTCTCCGCAGTAAGTCTGGGATACAAGCTGGAGTTAAAAGGCACTCCTCCTGCCCAATTTATGAGGTCAAACGTGCCAAGAGATCCCCAGAAGAGAGGATCCCTCCTTCTGGCACTAGAACAACTATTGCTCCAAGGTGTAATCATGAAGGTTCCCCTGGAAGAAAGCGGATTCGGGTTTTACTCTAACCTTTTCACAGTCCCCAAACCAAATGGGGACGTGAGGCCCATATTAAATCTAAAAGGGCTAAACAAGTTCCTAAATATCAGGACTTTTCGGATGGAGTCAATCTGATCGGTGGCCACCGCCCTACAAGGGCAGGAATGGTTAGCCTCGATCGACATAAGGGATGCTTATCTGCATATTCCCATCTTTCCGGCCCACCAGAAATTTCTACGCTTTGCAGTAGAAGGGCGCCATTTTCAGTTCAGAGCCTTACCTTTCGGTCTGGCCACAGCACCTCGAGTGTTCACAAAAATTCTGGCCCCATTATTGGCCAATCTAAGAACACAAGGTGTAACGATAATGGCATATCTAGACGACCTGCTACTAATAGACCACTCGGTGGAAAAGCTGGAAGTAGCTATTCACAAGACAATCAAGTATCTGGAATATCACGGTTGGATTATCAACCGGGACAAGTCAGCTCTAAGACCAGTCAAAAGTCTGGAATACTTAGGGCTAAGGCTGGATTCAAATCAGAGAAAGATTTTCTTACCTCCAGAGAAGGTGTCGTCTTTAAAAGATTTGACCCACTTAGTGGGTACAAAAAGAAAACCATCCATACGCCTCTGCATGAGGCTGCTGGGAAAAATGGTGGCTTCATTCGAAGCGGTACCCTACGGTCAATTCCATTCAAGGAACTTGCAGAGGGCCATACTGTCAGCCTGGAACAAAAAAGTTCAGGCTTTAGACTTACCAATGTCCCTGTCCCCTTCCGTTCGCAAGAGCCTCCATTGGTGGTTGGTGCCCCAGAATCTGGAAAAAGGGAAACCCTTCAGTCCGGTTTCTTGGAAGGTGGTCACTACAGATGCCAGCCTCATAGGCTGGGGGGCAGTACAGGAGCAATGGTCTCTCCAGGGCAAGTGGTCAGAAGCAGAAAAGGCCCTGGCCATCAATCTCTTAGAGATACGAGCAGCCCGGTATGCCCTAGTAGCATGGACATCCAAACTCCAAGGGTCCCCTGTCAGAATTCAATCAGACAATGCCACAGCAGTGGCATATATCAATCACCAGGGTGGCACCAGGAGTCGTGCAGCCCAGAGGGAAGCAAATTGCATCCTGGAGTGGGCAGAAAAATATGTCCCAGCCATATCCGCGGTTTTCATCCCAGGAGTGGAAAATTGGAGAGCGGACTTTCTAAGTCGCCAACAATTATGCCCGGGGGAATGGTCTCTTCACCCCGAGGTTTTCCAGGCAATATGCCAGCGGTGGGGAACACCGGATGTAGATCTGCTAGCATCCAGATTCAACGCAAAGGTGGACAGATTTGTGTCTCGCACAAGGGATCCCCTAGCTTGCGGCTCGGATGCCCTAGTGTTCCCTTGGGATCAGTTCAAGCTGATATATGCATTCCCACCGCCACAATTGTTACCGCGATTACTCCGCAGAATCAGGGTAGAAAAGAAACCAGTGATTCTGGTGGCTCCAGCGTGGCCCCGAAGGGCATGGTACGCGGAGATTGTAAAAATGTCAGTGAGGAGGCCTTGGACCCTCCCACATCGTCCGGACCTGCTGTCGCAAGGACCGATATACCACCCTTCCTTACCAGCCCTAGGTTTGACGGCCTGGCTATTGAAGCCCACATTCTGAAAAAGAGAGGGCTCTCTAATTCTGTGGTATCTACCATGATCAATGCCAGGAAGCCGGTATCCAGGCAGATCTATTATAGGATCTGGAAAGCGTACATTACGTGGTGTGAGGCCAAGAAATGGCATCCACGTAAGTACGTGATAGGTAGGATTCTGGACTTCCTACAGTGGGCTGTAGATAGGAAGCTTGCCTTGAGTACTATCAAGGGTCAGATTTCGGCCTTGTCAATATTTTTTCAAATGCCCTTGGCTTCGCATTCACTAGTCAAAGCGTTCATACAAGGAGTGATGCGTATTAGCCCTCCGGTTAGTATTCCCATATGTCCATGGGACTTAAACCTGGTTCTGTCCGTTCTACAGAAACAACCGTTTGAACCATTGCAATACATTTCCTTGGTTCTTCTCACCAGGAAATTGATTTTCTTAGTAGCCGTTTGTTCGGCTAAAAGAGTATCGGAATTAGCCGCCTTGTTCTGTAAGGAGCCATATCTGGTTATCCATAAGGACAGAGTAGTATTACGTCCTCATCCAGCCTTTCTTCCCAAGGTGGTATCGAGGTTTCATTTGAACCAAGATGTGGTTCTTCCTTCTTTTTTCCCCAAACCTACTTCGGTAGAGGAAAAGTTATTGCATTCTTTGGATGTAGTAAGAGCAGTTAAAGCTTATCTAAAAGCCACTGCTCAGATTCGCAGAACGGATACTTTGTTTATTCTGCCGGAAGGCCCTAAAAAGGGTCAGGCAGCATCAAAATCCACTTTAGCCAAGTGGATTCGACAGGTCATAATACAAGCCTATGGCTTGAGAAAGAGACCGCCTCCGTTCAAAGTTAGGGCGCACTCCACAAGAGCAGTTGGAACTTCATGGGCAGTGCATCACCAGGCCTCCCTGGCTCAAGTATGTAAGGCCGCAACATGGTCTTCAGTACACACGTTTACTAGATTCTACCAGGTAGACGTTAGAAGTCAGGAGGATGTCGCCTTTGGGCGCAGTGTGTTGCAGGCCGCAAAAGATCCTCATGCCTGATGGCGCCCAGCTTATGTATCCCTCCCCTCATTTGGCATTGCTTTGGGACGTCCCATTAGTAATGACTATGTCGCTCTGTGTCCCGTGATGTACGAGAAAGAAAATAGGATTTTTATAACAGCTTACCTGTAAAATCCTTTTCTTGGAGTACATCACGGGACACAGAGCTCCCGCCCCTCTTTTTGGGACACTTATTGCTTGGCTACAAAACTGAGGTGCTCCCGGATGGGAGGGGCTTATATAGGGGAGGGTACTTCCGGTTTGGAAGTGGCCAGTGCCAACACCTGAAGGTAATCTATATAACCCATTAGTAATGACTAAGTCGCTCTGTGTCCCGTGATGTACTCCAAGAAAAGGATTTTACAGGTAAGCTGTTATAAAAATCCCTTTTTTTTCAGCTGCTGCGTATTTGGAAAGGACAAGGACTTTTTTTTAATGCAAAACGGTGCTATTTTGTTTTTTTGGTTTAATTAACTTCAATTGAGAAGCTGCAGAAAATCATGTAATGTGTTTTTTGCGGCAATTTGTGTTTTGTAATCTGCCCAACAACAAATTGGGCAAAAAAAATGCAAATCTCAGCAAAATTGCCCTTCTTTTTTTTTTTTTCTTTTTTACGTTTTCTAACCGATTAGTCGATTAATCGAAACAATAATCGGCCAACTAATCGATTATGAAAATAATCGTTAGTTGCAGCCCTAAAGGCAGCGCTCAATGGGAATAGCATTAAAACTTTTATAGTCTTCAAGTAGGTAACAAAATAAATATTGCACTGGAGATAAAATCGATGTAGCTACATAAACTGTAAAAATGGTGCGAGTAATTCCAAACGGTAGCAAAAGCAGTCATAAAAACATGTAGCTAAGTGTGATACTGGTATAAAAATGTGTACAACGATACCACTGCTGAATCCAGATGAGGAGGGGTTAACATCAGTCCGTCGGCATGTAGATGTCCCGTGAAGGGAACGATCACAACTCCCAGTGGATGGCTGCAGAATCCCAGGATGATAGAGGGAAGTGATAGAGGGAAGTGTAACAGCCCTTGCGTGTGGCAGATAGTAAGGTCCCGCCGGCATGCAGATAGGAAGGCACCGCAAAGGAGCCCTTCAGATGGACACGGCAAGCCCAAAGAGTTTTGATCGATCAAAACAATTGATCGATTAATCGAGGAATTAATAGTTAATTTCCACAGCCCTAATATAATATAATTTTATTTTATTTCACGTTATATATTTTGTGCACTGTATATATATTTCCAGGGTGCGCAGGCGCGAGGGGTTTGTGGATCATTGACATTTATTTTGGAAAAAAACGTGAATGGCTTGGCACTTGTGACCGCTATTTTATCCAAAGGAAATCTCAAAAACATGGCTTGTCAGGGATACTTGAAGACTGAGGTTCGGTTATTTAAGTTAAATGTGACTTGGGACCAGAGCTCCAAGGCCAAATGACTGTGTCATTAGGGGGCACCCTGACCCCTTTATAACAGGGTTTCCCAACCAGGATTCCAAGGAGCCCCTAGGGTTCCTCCAGAGATTGCTAGGGGTTCCTTTGAACAATCCAGCAATTTCTACCTCCCCAGATAAGTTCCTACTGACGCTGATCATTTTAGCTATCCATTAAGGAGGTAGTTCTTTCCAGTACCACAAGTGTAAGGAGTATTCTTTCCAATGACCATCACCGTCGTGAGTTGTAGATATAGTCATTTTTACCAGGGGTTCCCTGAGACTTGAAAGTTTATTTTAAGGCCCCTTTTACACTACTGCGACTTCAAAGACGCATGATTTTGCCACGATTTTATCGCGGTTTCACGGCTGCGAATTTGCCGCGATTTCAGGGAGACTTGAAGTCTATCGACCTCCAACTCGCATCAAAGTCGGACCAAAATAGTGCAGGAACTACTTTTGAAGTTGGCACAGCTTGAAGTCGTACTAATATGAATGGTAGTCATTGGAAATCATGGGGAACGACTTGTCCTACGACTTTGCAGTCCCAAATCGTAGGACAAGTCGTACAAGTGTGAAAGGGGCCTACTGCCACGTACACACGATCGGAAAATCCGACAAGAAAACCGTGGATTTCCCCCCCCCCCCCCAACGGAATCTTGGCTCAAACTTGTCTTGCATACACACGGTCACACCAAATTCCGAAATTCCGACCGCCAAGAATGCGGTGACGTACAACACCTACGACGAGCCGAGAAAAATGAAGTTCAATGCTTCCGAGCATGCGTTGACTTGATTTCCGAGCATGTATGGTTTTCCGTGCGTCGGAATTGCATACAGACGATCGGAATTTCCTCCAAGAACTGTATTGTCGGCAAATTTGAGAACCAGCTCTCAAATTTTTCTTGGCGGAGATTCTAACAGAAGAATTCCGATGGAGCCTACACACGGTCGGAATTTCCGACCAAAAGCTCCCATCGGACTTCTTGTCGGAAATTCGTGTGTACGGGGCATAAGAGTTCTTCTGTGTTTGAAAAGGTTGTGAAAGGCTGCCTTGTACACTTTTTTTTTTTTTACCTGTGCTTCCTTGTTGCTCCTTGTCTAGATGGTGCTAAAATTGGTTGAGTTGACATCCTGGAACAGTGGTGGCCTCACTCCCTTCCTTGCCATGACACTTTTTTTGGGCTAAGAATTTGTCTACTAGGCTTTCGTACCATCACAGGGTAACAGGTCAAATGTTCCTCCTATACCAAGAAGTACCTGGTATTCTCCATGGGTACAGAGAAGGAAGGAACTGCGAGGGAGGGCAGGTAAGGCCAGTATATGGGGGTTGAGGAACCCTTTGCCGGGACTTTGTTCCTTTTCTCCGTCCCTGGAAGGTACCAGTGTCTGCTTTTGAGAAGGCAACAGAAGTCTGAAAGTTGGCTGCTCATGGTGTGCCGTGTGATATGTTTGCCACGTGAAGGCTTTATCACTTCTGAGAATTATGCACAGCCTCATAAAAATATAATAATTACCCCGGATCACGATAGACGACACTAATGCCTTAATCTGCGAGAACAAGAACAACCGGTCCACATCTGTCTGCCTTTGTGCTCAGTGATTTGGAGTAATCGTTGAGTTTAATCCCTTTAACTTATGTCAGTGCTGTGTCTGGGCAGAGCGCAGGGAGGTTTTTATTTCTACGTTAAATGTGGAATAAGCCTCCAGAAATAAGAACATTTGCTAGGAGGTTGGGATTTTTGACATGCAAAAGACTCCCCTTACTGAATTTTTTTATTTTTTTTATTTACTACCCACCCCCCTCAACGGCTTCCCCTTAAAGGGGTTGTAAAGGTAAAATATTTTAATTATTTCATGTTCTACTTACCTCCACTGTGCAGCTCATTTTGCACAGATTGGCCCCCGAACCTGGTTTTCTGGGGTCCCTCGACAGCTGTCTCGGCTCCCCCCCACAAGAATTCACCACCTTCATGCGAGCGAGCTCATATGGTGGTGAGTTCTTGCGGGCGCGCTCCCGTAATGCAGCCGGCGGCTATAGCCGCTCACTGTATCCCTCTGCCCCACCCCCCCCCCCGGCGCACCGTGTCATTGGCAGCAGTGCGAGCCAATGGCTGTGCTGCTTTCAATCCATCCACTCTAGCCAGTCAACATCCAGGCTGAGCGGCGAAGACGACGTTGGGGGCGAGCGCAGCAGGTGAACGGGCTCAGGTAAGTAAAACGGGAGGGGCCGGTATTGTCGGATGTTTTGTTTTTTTTCACCTTAATGCATAGGATGCATTAAGGTGAATAAACACGAAACTTTAGTGTCCCTTTTTTAAGCTACAAAAGCAGCAGATGGGGGCGTGTACATGCCGCTGCCGCGATGCTTTGCAGCTGCAGCAAGAATTAAATTCCCATGCCGCACCGTGGTTGTGTGGCCTGCCAAAACGCTTCTTAAGGTCCATAAAGAAATGGATGAGCGAGTTTGGGTTGGAGGAACTTGACTGGTCTGCACAGAGTCCTGACCTCAACCCAATAGAACACCTTTTGGGATGATATAGAGCGGAGACTGTGAGCCAGGCCTTCTTGTCTACATCAGTTCCTGACCTCACAGATGTGCTTCTGGAAGAATGGTCAAACATTCCCATAGACCCACTCCTAAACCTTGTGGACAGCCTTCTCGGAAGAGTTGAAGCTGTTATAGCTGTAAAGGGTGGGCCAACTCCATATTGAACCCTACGGACTAAGACGCCATTAAAGTTCATGGGCGTGTAAAGGTAGACGTCCCAATACTTTTGTCAATATAGTGAATTTGCATTCCAGCCGTTGTAATGCAACGGGCTGCCTGTGACAAAACCCCTTTCTATATAAAGCGGACCTTGCACCTTTTTATGACGGGGTCCACTTATTTAATGTGCTCCCCTCCCCCAAATGATGGCTATACATAATAAAGAAAACTCTGGAGGGTAAAAACATTAGATAATATGTGGAAAATAGATAATATACGTATTTTTCCCTGGCTCCCTCCCACGGCTCCTAGGTGAGGGTGACGTCATCCTCCCGGACAGTCAGAGAATAGCGGGTAGCCCAAATCTCTGGAGAGTGCACTGCAATGAGATTTGGTCTCCTCGGCATTCCCTGGATCTTGGTGGCAGAATGTTATCACCCAAACGGGTTATATTTTGCCCCTTTATGCAGTTTTTGTGGACGGGAGGGGTGCAAAGTGAACATTACCTGAAGTGCATGGTCCATGTTAAGCCTTAACAGTTTGCCTGGGCAGGATCAAACCCATAAGGAAAGTGATGTGCAATAAATATATCACAGCTTACTGGTACTTAGATGTGGTGACTGCATTTGTTTTTCCCTTTGCCAGGATTTTTTTTTTTTTTTTTTTGTTATTTTCACATGGTGATCTTGTCAATAACACACTCCTATCCTAGGCTGACCATGCTTTGCTTGCTGCATTGTACTTTTGGAGCAGCAGCATTGTCATCCTAGGTCAATGTTTCTTCTTTTAATGGGGTGCCGTGAACATAAACCTAATTTACCCCAGGGTCTCGAGTTGCTATGGTGCAGATGGGCCTGGTGTGAAAAAGCAGGGGGGGGGGCTGTGAAGGTGGACTTTCTGATGTGAAGGGGGAACCTCCAATATGATAGGAGGACCTCTGATGTGAAGGGGGAACGTCCAATGTGATAGAATGACCTCTGATGTGAAGGGAGAACCTCCTGTGTGGTAGGAGGACCTCCTGGTGTAAAGGGGGAATGTCCAATGCAATAGGAGGACCTCTGATGTGAAGGGGGAACCTCCCATGGTATGGGAATACCTCTGATGTGAAGGGGGAACGTCCTATGTGGTAGGAGGACCTTCTAATGTGAAGAGGGAACGTCCAATGAGGTAGGAGGACCTCTGGTGTGAAGGGGGAACCTCCAATGTGGTAGGAGGACCTTCTGATGTGAAGAGGGAACCTCCAATGGGATGGAAGGATCTCTGGTGTGAAGGGGGAACCTCCAATGCGGTAGGAGGACCTCTGGTGGGAAGGGGAACCTCCAATGGGATGGGAGGATCTCTGGTGTGAAGGGGAACCTCCAATGAGATGGGAGAACCTCTGGTGTGAAGGGGAACCTCCAATGGGATGGGAGAACCTCTGGTGTGAAGGGGAACCTCCAATGGGATGGGAGGACCTCTGGTGGGAAGGGGGAACCTCCAATGGGATGGGAGGACCTCTGGTGGGAAGGGGGAACCTCCAATGGGATGGGAGGACCTCTGGTGGGAAGGGGGAACCTCCAATGGGATGGGAGGACCTCTGGTGTGTGAAGGGGGAACCTCCAATGGGATGGGAGGACCTCTGGTGTGTGAAGGGGGAACCTCCAATGGGAAGGGAGGACCTCTGGTGTGTGAAGGGGGAAACTCCAATGCGGTGGGAGGACCTCTGGTGTGAAGGGGAAACCTCCAATGCAGGGGGAAGGACCTCTGATGTGAAGGGGAACCTCCAATGGGATGGGAGAACCTCTGGTGTGAAGGGGAACCTCCAATGGGATGGGAGGACCTCTGGTGGGAAGGGGGAACCTCCAATGGGATGGGAGGACCTCTGGTGTGTGAAGGGGGAACCTCCAATGGGATGGGAGGACCTCTGGTGTGTGAAGGGGGAACCTCCAATGGGATGGGAGGACCTCTGGTGTGTGAAGGGGGAAACTCCAATGGGATGGGAGGACCTCTGGTGTGAAGGGGAAACCTCCAATGCAGGGGGAAGGACCTCTGATGTGAAGGGGAACCTCCAATGGGATGGGAGGACCTCTGGTGTGAAGGGGAAACCTCCAATGCAGGGGGAAGGACCTCTGATGTGAAGGGGAACCTCCAATGGGATGGGAGAACCTCTGGTGTGAAGGGGAACCTCCAATGGGATGGGAGGACCTCTGGTGGGAAAGGGGGAACCTCCAATGGGATGGGAGGACCTCTGGTGGGAAGGAGGAACCTCCAATGGGATGGGAGGACCTCTGGTGTGTGAAGGGGGAACCTCCAATGGGATGGGAGGACCTCTGGTGTGTGAAGGGGGAAACTCCAATGCGGTGGGAGGACCTCTGGTGTGAAGGGGGAACGTCCAATGGGATGGGAGGACCTCTGGTGTGTGAAGGGGAAACCTCCAATGCAGGGGGAAGGACCTCTGATGTGAAGGGGGAACCTCTTTTGTGATGAAGGGGACTTTAATTAGATGAAAAGACTTATGATGTGATGGGGGAACCTCTCATGTGAAGGGGGACACCTGCTCTGTGTTGTGTTTATTGTGAATGGTGCCCCAACAATGCGCTGTATAGTACAGAGCAGCGTTCTTCCTTGTGTTTTAAAAAAATAATAATTGTGCATTTGTCTTTTATTTGGTGGCCCATTCACAATGAATAGGTTGCTTCAATGCAGCGCTCATTATTAATACACAACATATAGAATGGTAACACACCACGGTGGGACACACAAGTCTGTGTATGATGGGACTCTCTTGCTCTTTCCGTGCCCTTCCATTGTATGGTCAGCCATAACCTAAAAGAAAAGATGCGGGGGATCATTGTGTCCGCCGTTCATGGAATAGTTCCCCGCTTTTGCTGTGCATCCTTTTCCTCCGGGATTTCCTGTAGTCCTGTACAGACAGCATGTCACCTGCTGTGGTGGAATGCGGTCCTGTGTACACACGCCTCCAATTATGTGTCTTACCATCTGTGTGTGACCTGCAAGTTCCTGCCGGTCCCGGTCACCCAGCAGAATGCCTGGCATGCTGGAATGTTCCGCTGCTGTCAGTCAGAGCTGGGAGATGGCCTGGGCTCCCTGAAGGAAGTCATTGAAGTCTCTCCGCCTAGAGCCCAATCTGTGGCAGAAGGACCACACGTGGCCCCTTTGGTACTTGCTGTGCAGCTCTTTGCACATTCCAGCAGTCAGTATTGGAAGAATTTATTTGTAAAGAATTTTATAATAAATTTTTTAATTTATTACACAGGAACTTCTATAACTCTGTCAATTTTACTCAGTGCTCTGCATATATTTTGTACATTCTCACATCAGTCCTTGCCCCTCAAGGAGCTTACCATCTAAGGTCCCTACCACACATTTACACAGTGGGGCCAATTTAGACCGGAGCCTATTAACCTTCCAGCAAGTCTTTGGAATGTGTAAGGAAACCGGTGTACCCGGAGGAAACCCACACAGGCACAAGGAGAACATGCAAACTCCAGGCAGGTTGTGCTGTGGTTGGGTTTCTAACCAAAGATCCTACTGCTGCTAGGCGGAAGTGCTATAACCATTCAGCCACTGTGTTGATGGTGACCTCTAGCAGTCTCATGTAGCGTGTCGCCAATCTCTGACTATCCCATTTAGCATGTTTCCACTGTCTATCCCCTACAGTATGTTCCCAGTCCCCATCTTCCCCCCGGGGGCGTGCCTCCTGTTCCCTCGTCTTTCCCCCCCTCGGGGGCGTGACTCCTGTTCCCTCGTCTTCCCCCCCTGGGGGTGTGCCTCCTCTTCCCTTGTCTTCCCCCCCCCCCAGGGGTGTGCCTTCTGTTCCCTCGTCTTCCCCCCCTCGGGGGCGTGACTCCTGTTCCCTCGTCTTCCCCCCCCCCTGGGGGTGTGCCTCCTCTTCCCTCGTCTCCCCCCCCCAGGGGCGTGCCTTCTGTTCCCTCGTCTTCCCCCCCCCGGGGGCCTGACTCCTGTTCCCTCGTCTTCCCCCCCCTGGGGGCATGCCTCCTGTTCCCTCGTCTTCCCCCCCCCCAGGGGCATGCCTTCTGTTCCCTCGTCTTCCACCCCTCGGGGGCGTGACTCCTGTTCCCTCGTCTTCCCCCCCTGGGGGTGTGCCTCCTCTTCCCTTGTCTTCCCCCCCCCAGGGGCGTGCCTTCTGTTCCCTCGTCTTCCCCCCCCCTCGGGGGCCTGACTCCTGTTCCCTCGTCTCCCCCCCCTCGGGGGCCTGACTCCTGTTCCCTCGTCTTCCCCCCCGGGGGCGTGCCTCCTGTTCCCTCGTTTTTCCCCCCCTGGGGGCGTGCCTCCTGTTCCCTCGTCTTCCCCCCTGGGGGCGTGCCTCCTGTTCCCTCGTCTCCCCCCCCCCTGGGGGCGTGCCTCCTGTTCCCTCGTCTCCCCCCCCCCCCCCGGGGGCGTGACTCGTGTTCCCTCGTCTTTCCCGGGGGGGGGGGAGACGAGGGAACAGGAGTCACGCCCCCGGGGGGGGAAAGACGAGGGAACAGGAGCCACGCCCCCGGGGGGGAAGACGAGAGAACAGGAGTCACGCCCCCGGGGGCGTGCCTCCTGGTCCCTGTCTTCTCCCGGGGGGGCGTGCCTCCTGGTCCCTGTCTTCTCCCGGGGGGGCGTGCCTCCTGGTCCCTGTCTTCTCCCGGGGGGCGTGCCTCCTGGTCCCTGTCTTCTCCCGGGGGGCGTGCCTCCTGGTCCCTGTCTTCTCCCGGGGGGCGTGCCTCCTCGTCCCTGTCTTCTCCCGGGGGGCGTGCCTCCTCGTCCCTGTCTTCTCCCGGGGGGCGTGCCTCTGGTCTTGCTGGTCTTTTAGAGAAGGGGTGTCCAACTCTATTTCATTGCAGTCCGCATCGGCATTGTGGTTGTCCTCAATGGGCTAGTTGTATCTGTAAGACTATATATACTTTTATGTAGGGCTTCTTTTCTCAGAGAATAGGTACAGGAACTCAACCGCGCCCCCCCCCAACCCCACCAAACTGCACAAACAGTGGGTGTGGCCAAATTACAGTGGGAGGATCTTAAAGGGGCAATAAATACCAGGAGTGAGTTATGCTGAGTTTAGGGATGTGCTATGTACAGAGTGCAAGGTTCAGAGGGTGCAGTGTTTAGGGGTGAGCTACATACAGAGTGCAGGAATCCACTGTCTTTTACAGGCAGTTCTCATCCTCCACCCCTCCCCCCTAAGTGCGAGGGCCACATGCAATGGCCTGGAGGGCTAGATGCGGGCTTTGTGTTTGACACGTGCTTTACAGTGTGTCTGGTCTCTATCTCCTACGCCGTATTACTATCTCCTACGGCGTGTCTCTTTCCTTTTAAGGTGACTCCATTCTCCATCTCCCTTTAGAGATCAGGGGTCTCAAACTGGCGGCGCTCCAGCTGTTGTGAAACTACAAGTCCCAAGAGGCATTGCGAGGCTGACCGTTACAAGCATGACTCGCAGGCAAAGGCATGATGGGATTTGTAGTTTCGCAACAGCTGGAGGGCCGCCAGTTTGAGACCCCTGCTTTAGAGTGTCTCCGGTCTTCACAACAATGGCGTGTCCAAGTGTGTTACAACGTAGGATCGCAGTGCGCTAAATAAATATATATGAAAAGCCGGTCACCTTTTTATAATATAAAAAGTTCTTGACACCAGTGGATTGTGTTGTACGTTTTGGTAAAACTCACAGGTTGTATTGTAGTTCATGGCATCGCATGGAAAATGCTAAATGTTTTAATGAATATGTCAAGGCCAAAACAATTTTTCTAGTTTTGGATAGAGGGGACAAAGGGTTAGAATCAGGGTGGATAAAAATCAATGACTTATATTTTATATATACTATTTATTTTTATTTTTAAATCCTGAGTTTTTAAATTTTTATCAAATTTTTATTTTCATAAAATGCTTCTGAAATCTATCGTTTTTTTTAATTTAATTTTTTATATTTAAGATACATTAATAATTTTTAATTTATTCAGCATGAAATGGAGCTTAGTTATGTAGCATGAGGCTGTATATTCTGCAATATTTTTTTCATTTTTGGTAAGCTCATTCAATGAATGCATGCTGAGATAACATGCACGGCATTGATGTATTCACACAATTTCACAGTAACCATAAGATAAAACAAAGTTCAGGAATATTCCTTTATCCCATTGTTTTGCAAATCTATGTACACTACAAACTGTATGATTGAATCGGTTCTGATATCGCTGTTTTACTAACCTGACAGCTTATTACTCTAAATGGGGAAACCTTCATTTGGTTTGCAAATATTAAAGATTCTAACTACCAGCAAGAATAAGTCCTTACATTTAAAGAGCACCTGTCATTTCAGATCCGTCATGGCAGCGCCTGTTAGCGGGCATCCACTTACCTGCTGCCACAACGTCCCTCACCTTGTTGTGTCACTGCCGCATCACCAGCTGTCCCATTAAAGTGAATAGGACTGTCAGTGAGGCAACAGCGGGTCAGAGAAGGAGGAGGAGGAGGCAACAGCGGGTCAGAGGAGGAGGAGGCAACAGCGGGTCAGAGGAGGAGGAGGCAACAGCGGGTCAGAGGAGGAGGAGGCAACAGCGGGTCAGAGGAGGAGGAGGCAACAGCGGGTCAGAGGAGGAGGAGGCAACAGAGGAGGAGGAGGCAACAGCGGGTCAGAGGAGGAGGCGGAGGAGGCAACAGCGGGTCAGAGGAGGAGGCGGAGGAGGCAACAGCGGGTCAGAGGAGGAGGCGGAGGAGGCAACAGCGGGTCAGAGGAGGAGGCGGAGGAGGCAACAGCGGGTCAGAGGAGGCGGAGGAGGCAACAGCGGGTTAAGAGGAGGAGGAGGAGGAGGAGGAGGCAACAGCAAGTCGGAGGAGGAGGCAACAGCAAGTCGGAGGAAGAGGCAACAGCGGGTCAGAGGAGAAGGAGGCGGCAACAGCGGGTCGGAGGAGAAGGAGGCAGCGGGTCAGAGGAGAAGGAGGCAGCGGGTCAGAGGAGGAGGCAACAGCGGGTCAGAGGAGAAGGAGGCGGCAACAGCGGGTCGGAGGCGGCAACAGCGGGTCAGAGGAGGAGGCGGCAACAGCGGGTCAGAGGAGGAGGCGGCAACAGCGGGTCAGAGGAGTAGGAGGAGGAGGCGGCAACAGCCGGTCAGAGGAGGAGCCACTGCGGGACAGAGATGACAGTTGCTCTTTTTTAGATTAGGAATTTTAAATCAAGACTTTTTACTGGTGATTTAAATCAAATCCACCCTAGTAAGAATCCCTGTCAGGTTTTTCCTGCTACCCAAGGCTTAATTTAAAGAGATTTCCCTTCACTTCCTGCCATGCTGACAATGATTTCACCAGACAGGAAGTGAGGGAAAGTCTGCAACAAGGGTACAGAAAAAATTGTAGGCCCCTTTCACGCTTGTGTGACTTGTCCTGCGAACTGGGGCTGCCAAGTCGCATGGCAAGTCGTACCCCATGATTTCCAATGAGTACCGTTCATATCTGTGCGTCTTCAAGTCTCGGCGACTTCAAAGTAGTCACTGTACTACTTTTGGTACGACTGATGCGACCCGAGGTCGAGACCTCAAGATTACACAGGCATTGCTTCAAGTTCCGTCAAAATCGCTGTAAAAATTGTGGTAAAATCGCGTGACTTTCAAGTCGCACAAGTGTGAAAGGAGCCTAAAGCTGACGGGTTCTAGCCTTCCTCTATGCAACTAAAGAAAGTCTGCTTTGCTATTGGAGAATTCCCCTTGCTTCCTGTCTAGTAAAATGTCACCGGACAGGAAGTAACAGTAAATCTCTCTAATGGAGCCTGGGAACAGCAGCAAAAAACAGACAGGGGTTCTAACTCCTAACCACCCCATCAAACTGAAAGAAAAAAAAGTTTTAGTTGGAACTAAACTATAACTTCTTGCCGACTACGTAATGCATATGTGCAGCGACAGAGGCAGATCCTTAAAGGGCTTGTAAAGGTTTATTTTTTTATTTTTATTTTTAAATAACAAACATGTCATACTTACCTCCACTGTGCAGTTTGGTTTTGCACAGAGTGGCCTTGATCCTGGTCTTCTGGGGTCCCTCGGCGGCTGTCTCGGCTCCTCCCCGCAAGAGCTAACCCCCCCCTCTGGGAAGCACTCTCCCAAGAGGGTTATCTTGCGGGCGTGCTCCCGTGTGATACAGTCTGCGGCCATAGCCACCGGCTGTATCACTCGGCCCCTCCGTGCTGCGTCATTTATTTGATTGACAGCAGCAGGAGCCAATGGCTGTGCTGCTATCAATCTTAAAACCGGCATACATTTTTAAAAGCCTTTACAGGTTACCACTTTAGATTTACAGTGGAGGTCTACTGCTAAAATTACTGCCCTCGATCTGACCTTCGCGGTGATACCTCACATGCATGGTGCAATTGCTGTTTACATATGACGCCAGACCGACGCTTGCGTTCGCTTTTGCGCGAGAGCAGGGGGGGGATAGGGGTGTTTTTTGTTTGTTTTTTTATTGTTATCTCAGGGAATGTAAATATCCCCTATGATAGCAAAAGGTAGTGACAAGTACTCTTTTTTGAAAAAATTGAGGTCTTTTAGACCCTAGATCTCGCCTCTGCCCTCAAAGCATCTGACCACACCAAGATCGGTGTGATAAAATGGCGCTGTTTATATCCGGCGAAATCCAAGTCATGAAATGCTCGTAGCTTCCAGTTTCTTAGGCCATAGAGATGATTGGAGCCGTTCTGGTCTCTGATCAGCTCTATAGTTAGCTGGCGGAACCACCGGCTGCATTCTCAGGTTCCATGTTGGGACAGGAGAGCCAGAGAAAACCATGGAAGACGGTGGGAGGGGGGGACGTTCCCTTCCACTGCTTGTAAAATCAGTCTAGAGGCTGATTAGCCACTAGGATTGCTTTTACATGAAAGCCGACCGCTGGCTGAAAAGAATGATACTTAAACCCGCAGGCATCATTCTGATATAATCACTCAAAGTCCAGTAACATACCAGTACGTTGCTGGTGAATGGTTGGGCATATATTGTAATCTGCATGAAAAAAAGAGATTGATCGGTGGGTATGCCCATCATTAGAATACCTTTTTAACTGTGGTGGTGAAATTGTCTCCTACAGCGCTGGAGTCGCTGATTTACGTATCGTGGGAGCAAACGCTGTTGCTGTCAAGATAAATAAATCCGCGCTGCAACTGAATGGCGTACTTGCTAAGCAAATGATGGTTGACAATAAAACAAAGTAACATTACAGTATAACAGTAAGACTTACCATACCTGCAAAGCAAATGCAAAAAAAAAACATAGTAAAAAATAAATGCCTAAAATATATATATATATATATATATATATATATATATATATATATATATATATATATATATATACATATACATACGGAAGCACTGCTGCCCCCATGCTTCGGCAAATATGCTCTTTTTTTTTTTTCTTAAACTGTGGTGGTGAAATCACCTCCTACAGCGCTGGAGTCACGGCTTTATGTATGGTGGAAGCAAACGCTGTTGCAGTCAAGATTAATAAATCCGCGCTGCAGCTGAATGGGGCGTACCTGAAAACAAAAAAAATGGTTAACAATAAAACACAGTAAAGTATAAAAAAAAAAATTACATACCTGAAAAGCAAACATGATAAAACATAATAACAATAAAACATTGCAGAATAGAATACAGTAAAAAAGAGCAGACCAATAGAGAGAGAACAAAAAAAACGACAACTATTTATTTTTTTGTGTTTTTTGTGGGTTTTTTTTACACTTTTATTTGTAACTGTAACGGTTCAGTTCCAGGTTCGGGTCTCTCAAAATGCGATGGCATCTTGGGAGACCCTGTGAAAGTGTGTCCTATTCTGTGAAATGCTGCATTCAAAACATTCACCAATGCAAAGACCAGGATTGTCAGAACAGCGTGGACAAGAACGGGTGTCACGCCTACATCCGCGCTTGCTACAGACATGACATGTTCTTTGGGGGGCTCGTTGGGTAGGGGTACTAGGGAGGACATACGGAAAATGCCTCTCATGCAGCCAGCTTACTGCATTTGGATTGGGATGGTGAGGTGAAGCACGGTCTGGAAACAGAAGGGCTCTGACAATCTCTTTCGGGAATGTAAGGAAGGATCCAGTCCGTCCTGAAGCTCTGTATAGCAAATGAGCATTCAGCAAAGCCAATTGAAATAAGTATACAGACACTTTTTTGTACCAACGTCTGGCCTTACGGGCAACTAGGTACGGCGCCAATAACTGATCGTTGAGGTCCACCCCTCCCATATTAAGGTTTAATTCGTGGACACAGAGGGGTTTCTCCACAACACCAGTCGCCGTACGAATTTGGACTGTCGTGTCTGCGTGAAGGGAGGACAGAAGGAAAATATTCTTATTATCCCTCCACTTCACAGCGAGCAAATTATTACACTTGAAGCAGGCGCTCACCCCCAGCCTAAGACTGGAATCTACAGGCCTCTGGGTTAAGCCCTGGCGATTGGGTCGCACGGTGCCACATGCGCCAATCTGATGATCAAACAAGTGACTAAAAAGAGGCACCCCTTACAAGTGGTACCCCTTTCCGAATAAGGATGACACCAAGTTCCACACTATCCTGCCAGCGCTCCCTATGTAATCTGGGCAGTTCTCCGGCTCTACGTGACTGTCTTTTCCCTCATAAACCATAAAACAACATGTATAGCCTGTGGCCCTGTCACAGAGATTATAGATCTTGACCCCATATCTGGCACGCTTGCTGGGAAGATACTGTTTGAAAGACAAGCGGCCAGAAAATTTAATCGGACTCCTCAACGCAGACAACTTGATGGGAAGTAAACAAGGCTGCAAAACTTTTGTTGAAGTGATTTATGAGGAGCCGAATTTTGTAGAGCCGATTGTATTCAGGGTCCCCACGAGGACGACAAAGTTCATTGTTGTTGAAGTGCATGAACCGCAAGATCTGCTTGTATCGTGCCCTGGCCATGGAGGCAGAGAACATGGGCATATGGTAAACTGGTTCAATGGACCAATATAACCGCAGCTCACTCACTTTAATTATGCCCATGTCCAGGGATAGGCCCAGAAAGGTCTTAAATTCGGAAACCGTAATTGGTTTCCATTCTCTGGGCAAGGGAGGACTGGGGATTAGCGGCGATGAATTGACCAGCATACAAATAGGGTTGTCCCGATACCACTTTTTTTAGGACCGAGTACAAGTACCGATACTTTTTTTCAAGTACTCGCCGATACTGAATACCGATACTTTTTTTTATGTGTCCGTATTTTTTTTATTTTTTTTACAATTTTTTTTTTTTTACAATTTTTTTGTCATGTTTTTTTACAATGCTTTGTTGGAGTGGGTGGGGGGGGGGGGTGATCTCAGTGTATTTATTTTTTACAATTTTTTTTTTTTATTATTCATTGCAATTTATTTTTTTATTTCTAGCCCTGTTGGGGGGCTTTGGTGAGATATCAGGGGTCTTAACAGACCTCTGACATCTCCCCTTTGAGACAGAGAAAGGGACTAGGGAAACAGATTCCCCAGTCCCTTTCTCCGCTGCACTGAAAATGAATGGAGAGGAAACAGCGGCTCCTCTCCATTCATAAACTGAAGCATCGTAAACACACAGGTTACGATGTTTCAGTTATATGAATGAACAGAGTCAGTCACTGACTCTGTACATTCGGAAAAGGTAGGAGCCGGGTTTAGCGGCTCCTACCTCCACTCTCCATCCTGACAGAGGGAAGCGGAGGAGGATATGGAGGGTGGCACAGAGCTGAGGACAGCAGCAGCGCAGAGGGGGAGAGCAAAATAACAGAGGACAGCAGCAGCATGGAGGGGGGACACGGAGTGCGGGGGGGGGGAGAGCAGAAAGACGAAGGACATCAGCAGCATGGAGGGGGGGGGACACGGAGCGCACGGGGGAGAGCGGAATAACGGAGGACATCAGCAGCATGGAGGGGGGACACGGAGCGCGGGGGGAGGGGAGAGCAGAAAGACGAAGGACATCAGCAGCATGGAGGGGGGACACGGAGCGCGGGGGGGAGGGGAGAGCAGAAAGACGAAGGACATCAGCAGCATGGAGGGGGGGGGGACACGGAGCGCACGGGGGAGAGCGGAATAACGGAGGACATCAGCAGCATGGAGGGGGGACACGGAGCGTGAAGGGGGAGAGCAGCACGGATGGGGGAACTGGAGTAGGATACAGGGACAGTCAGCGGTGATCGGTGCGGCTTTGGAGGGAGTTACAAGCACCGATCACCGCTGTATAGATTTCACTAAAACAGCTGAAAAGAAGGGGGGGGGGGTCGGGAGAAGCTGTCGGGCTGTATTGAAATCTATACAGCGGTGATCGGTGCTTGTAACTCCCCCCGCCGCACCGATCATCACTGACTGCCCAAGTATCGGCTGAAGTATCGGAGCATTTTCCCCGAGTACAAGTACTCGGGGAAATGCCTGGTATCGGTACAGATACCGATACTAGTATCGGTATCGGGACATCCCTACAAATTACTCTGGTCCACAATAGATCCATAGAGATCTTCTGTGAAAAACAGCGAATAAAAATCAAGTGACGTCAGATCAACTGTTTCCACCTGAATTCCGGGTTGGGCAGTGAATGGGGGAAGTACGGGTGCTGCAGAAGTGGTGGGCTCCCAATTCGGATTGGCAAATTCTGCAGAAAGGGCACTATGGGCACGACGGGCCTGTCTTTGTCTTCTTCTTGGTGGCAGCGGGACACTACTTGTGCTTGCCACGTCGCCACCTTGAACTGCACTTATGGGACTCGCCACGTCACCACGTGATACTGCAGTGCTGGATGTACGACCAGGATGTACTAGGCCGCTGGTGCTTGCCAGTTCACCAGAAGGATGGGCAGCACTAGTACTTCTCTGCTCCATACGAGAGCCCTGCTGTTCTTGCACCTCAACAACAGCAGAGGAAGAACGGGGTCGGGTACGCCTGACCTTAGCTCTGACGACGGAGTTGTGGTCCCTGCCATCTGTCAGGGAGCCGCTGTCATCTACAGGATCGTATTCTGAGCCTGAATCTGACAGATGGGTGACTTCCTTTTCACTATCTGTCATGCTCAAACGTGTAGGCCTCTTTACTACTGTACCTTCGATTTTGCCATTTTGGGCTCTAAATTTACTGGTACAACTAGTAAGATTCACAGGTAAAAAAAGCACCTGACTGTCAGCAACTGTATCAAATGCTACCAAAAAAACTGTTAGCGATCACAGGGATCAGGCCTGACTCTGCAAACGCTGCAGTTATGTGTTTAGTGCTTTGTAAGTGACAGTGATCGATCGATACTGCACTTGGGTGGGCTGGGCTGGGCAAAGGGGCTGATCCCACTAACACTGCGTTTTTGGAAACCCTAAACTGCTGGGGACGCTAGTATAGATCTGATCAGATATTGATCCGTTCAGATACTTTACCTCTAAGGGAGGTGTATGCTGCATGCGTGTGTGTTAGCGCTACTGACACTGCCTGGGGCGTTGCAGACCCTAACTGACCCTAAAACCTAACTGATATCACCCGCCGGGTGATCAGGGGGTTAAACCTTTATTGGTTAATAAACGGCGGGTGCCCTGACGCTATAAAAAAACGAACTAACCAGCGTCACCCGTAACACTTATACGGTGATCACTGGTAAAAGGGTTAACTAGGGGCAATCAGGGGGTTAAAACCTTTATTAGGTAATATATGGGGGTACCTGACGCTATAAAAACCTGACGGTGAACCTAAATAACCAACAGGCTAACTAGCGTCACCCGTGACACTAATACAGCGATCAGAAAAAAGATCGCTTAGTGACACTGGCGACAGGGGGTAAAAGGGTTAACTGGGGGCAATCAAGGGGTTAAACCTTTATTAGGGGGGTACCCTGGACCTAAAGGGGCCTAATACTAACTGCCCTGACACTTTTTACAGTCACAAATGACACCAAATGCAGTGATCAGTAAAAAAATGAACATTGCAATCAGTGACACTGACTGGGGGTGCAGGGGGTGATTGGGGGGTGAAAAGTGTACTGGTGTCAGTGTTGGTGCATTTACTGTGAGATGTATTTTCTCCCCTCGGGCGCCGGGCGAAAAGACTGACACAAGGAGAGTGACATCACTTCCTCTGCTTCCGTTTACAGTTACAGAAGCAGAGGAAGCTTTTCATTCGTCAGGAGCGATCGTGAGGGGGTGGCCATGAATCCGTGGCCTCCCCCCTCAGGATGGATCGCTTCTGCAACGATGCCGAAAGCTATGAGTAAGCATCACACGATGTGAAACATGTCAGCTATTTTTTTTTTCCTGTTCACTTTATTTTGACTGTATCGTTTTGGTTGTTTTTGGATTTTACCTACCCAATAAAGACGTTGTTTTATGGAGTGCGGCAGTCCAGGATTTTTTTTTCTATCCAACGATGCCGACTATATATATATCTCTATCTTTTTTTTATTTTATTTTTTTTGTTCAAGTCGCATGTTCATATTGCCCAGGAAGTTGCAAAAATGCAAAGAGAAATCGAAAAATGCAAACGATACAAAAGAAAAAGTGCCCTGAGTTGCATTAAAGCGCTGTGTATGTGTGTTCTCTAATGTGAGGTGTGAATGAGGCCCTTCATCTCCAGCAATCACCACCGTATCGGTGTGAGCAGAGGGGGACATGCACTTTAATTGTACTCCATCCTTCATCGGGACTTGTGCTTCCCACATGGGTGTCACATGGCTGCTGGAGGGTCATTCCTGAGAGCGTCTCCAGACACCGGCGGGGTCACTGAGTGCAGGTCTATATATAGATTATACTCAAAATGTATATATATATATTATTAGAGCGATAGATATACGAGAGGTGTGTGTGTGTGTATATATGTATATGTGTATTGGGGACACCTGCGTTTACACGCACATGAACTTTAATGACATCCCAGTCTTGGTCCGTAGGGTTTAATATTGAGTTGGCCCACCCTTTGCAGCTATAACACCTTCAACTCTTCTGGGAAGGCTGTCCACAAGGTTTAGGAGGGTGTCTATGGGAATGTTTGACCATTCTTCCAGAAGCGTATTTGTGAGGTCAGGTACTGATGTTGGATGACGAGGCCTGGATCACAGTCTTCGCTCTAATTTATCCCAAAGCGGTTCTATCGGGTTGAGGTCAGTCAAGTTCCTCCACCCCAAATCATCTGGTGAAGGGGGAATTATGGTGTGGGGTTGTTTTTCAGGGGTTGGGTTTGGCCCCTTAGTTCCAGTGAAGGGAACTCTTAAGGCATCGGCATACCAAGACATTTTGGACAATTTCATGCTCCCAACTTTGTGGGAACAGTTTGGGGATGGCCCCTTCCTGTTCCAACATGACTGCGCACCAGTGCACAAAGCAAGGTCCATAAAGACATGGATGAGCGAGTTTGGGGTGGAGGAACTTGACCGGCCTTTACAGAGTCCTGACCTCAACCTCATAGAACAGTGGTCATCAACCCTGTCCTCAGGGCCCACTAACAGGCCAGATTTTATGTATTACCTTGGGGAGATGCAGACTAGAATACTGCAATCACTGAGCAGCAAATATCACCTGTGACGTATTTCAGCTATCTTGCAAGCCTGGCCTCTTAGTGGGCCCTGAGGACAGGGTTGATGACCACTGCCACAGAACACCTTTGGGATGAACTTGAGTGGAGACTGCGACACAGGCCTTCTCATCCAACATCAGTGCCTAACCTCACAAATGTGCTTCTGGAAGAACGGTCAAATGTTCCCATAGACACACTCCTAAACCTTGTGGACAGCTTTCCCAGAAGAGTTGAAGCTGTTATAGCTGCAAAGGGTGGGCCAACCCAATATTGAACCCTACGGACTAAGACTGGGATGTCATTAAAGTTCATGCGTGTAAAGGCAGGTGTCCCTGGTAATAGATAATTATCTAAATACATAGTCTATCTAATGTGTTGTTAGGTCAGAGGTTGGGGTGGGGGTATATGATGGTGGGTGAAGGTCTGTGGTATACATTATGGTGGGGATCACCTCCAGGACGTGGTCTTTGGTGTACATTATTGTGGGGATTACCTCCAGGACGTGGTCTGTGGTGTACATTATGGTGGGGATCACCTCCAGGACGTGGTCTGTGGTGTACATTATGGTGGGGATCACCTCCAGGACGTGGTCTTTGGTGTACATTATGGTGGGGATCACCTCCAGGACGTGGTCTTTGGTGTACATTATTGTGGGGATTACCTCCAGGACGTGGTCTGTGGTGTACATTATGGTGGGGATCACCTCCAGGACGTGGTCTGTGGTGTACATTATGGTGGGGATCACCTCCAGGACGTGGTCTTTGGTGTACATTATGGTGGGGATCACCTCCAGGACGTGGTCTTTGGTGTACATTATGGTGGGGATCACCTCAGGACGTGGTCTTTGGTGTACATTATGGTGGGGATTACCTCCAGGACGTGGTCTACATTATGGTGGGGATCACCTCCTAGGCCCGGTTGCAGCCTCTATCGCTCTGTTCATTGTCTGTTCTCTCTTATCCTGGAAGTGTCGGAGCGGGGAGGAAAATTCCTGGGATTTTTTTCAGCTAAGGCAAGATGTGAGGGTGGTGTCCTGGCCAGACTCTACCCCTCCCTGGGCTCACATTTAACTCCTCATACCTTTTGAACTCTCACAGCCCATTTGCACTGTGACAATGAGCACGTTATTTGCAATGCACCTCCTTTGCAGAACTCCACAATACACGTTGCGTTATGAAGAATGAGACAGGTTTTTTTTATCTTGGTTGCTTTGGCCGTCTGTTATTTTCAGTGTGTTGCACACCAAACACTGACATGTGATTGGGTCCTCGGGTACAGGAATAAGTGGCCATAATGCAGTAATTTTTATTGTGACCCGTAAGAGAAGAACATTCATACAGAAGAACCTGAAGAACATTCATACAGAAGAGAAATTGGAGAAAAAAATACTGCGCTAATCCAAAAAATAAACACCAAATGTGAACAAAAAATATGGAGCTGCTACATAAAAAGTGATTAAGTTGTATAGAAATGTGAATAAAGATGTAGCGCTGAATTATGAGGGAGACAAAAAAGTATTTTTAGGCCTCAAAAAGAGAATATATATATATATATATATATATATATATATATATATATATATATATATATATAATTGGAAACAATGGAGTGAGTCCAAAAAAATCAGTGATGAGGGAGAACTAAAACCACACGTAGAACAATATGGATCATCACATAACTTCTGGAGGGAAAAGAGAGGTAGAATACTCTTACCAGAACAGGTGGATCTGCGGTTTAGGCAGATCGTATGGGCATGAGAAATCTCAATGGAGGTTCTCGTCTGCTTGTCTGAGGGCTGGATCAAACGAATCCCAGATGGCAACTCTCCGGCAGGTTCCCTGACTTGAAAGGAGGCTCTGGATTCGACAACAATCACTGTGACCCTCAGATGGAACAGGAAAAACCTCCAGTCCCGATCCTGCCCCTGTTGAAGTACTCTGGTACGAAACGCGTCGGACTTGGTACACCACTCCATGCACTGCCCTTTTTAATGTTTTTACCTGTATGTGATCACTTTTACTTTTGTTGGTTTTCAATAAACCTGCATTAACCTGCACCATCGGAGCATTCCCTTCATTCTCTTTTCCATGTTGGTCGATTGAGCTGAGGTTTTCTCTTTGTTGCAATCTCAAACCCGGAGAGTACCTCCCGACTGGAGGTTTTTTTCCTGTTCCATCTGAGGGTCACGATGATTGTTGTCGAATCCAGAGTCTCCTTTCAAGTCGGGGAACCTGCCGGAGAGTTGCCATCTGGGATTCGTTTGATCCAGCTCTCAGACAAGCAGACGAGAACCTCCATTGAGATTTCTCATGCCCATACGATCTGCCTAAACCGCAGATCCACCTGTTCCGGTAAGAGTATTCTACCTCTCTTTTCCCTCCAGAAGTTATGTGATGATCCATATTGTTCTACGTGTGGTTTTAGTTCTCCCTCATCACTGATTTTTTGAATGGACACTTTTTGGACTCACTCCATTGTTTCCAATTTTATATATATATATATATATATATATATATATATATATATATATATATATATATATGTATATGTATATGTATATGTATATGTGTATGTTCACTTTTTGAGACCTAAAAATACTTTTTTCTCCCTCATAATTCAGCGCTGCATCTTTATTCACATTCATACAGAAGAGAGAAGAACCTGGAGGACATTCGTACAGAAGAGAGAAGAACCTGAAGGACATTCGTACAGAAGAGAGAAGAACCTGAAGGACATTCGTACAGAAGAGAGAAGAACCTGAAGGACATTCGTACAGAAGAGAGAAGAACCTGAAGGACATTCGTACAGAAGAGAGAAGAACCTGAAGGACATTCGTACAGAAGAGAGAAGAACCTGAAGGACATTCGTACAGAAGAGAGAAGAACCTGAAGGACATTCTGCCTCGTTCACACAGAAGGCAAGCGCAGGCAGATTTGCCAGATGAATAGCTATGAGGATTTGTTGAGGAGATGCTATTTGGATTGTAAATTTTATGTTTTGTCTATTCATGTATTATATTTCACATTTGTAATAGGATAAAGGTGATTTTTTTATTTATGATAAACACAACCACCTCATCTACTAAGGAACCTTTATATACATCATTGTATTCAATCAGCATCCATGAGGTTAGTTTTTTTTTTTTTTTAGAGCGGACAATCCATTTTCAGATGGAAGTGATCCAGGTGGCTCTAGAGCAGTGGTCTCACTCTCAACTGTGGGCCGGGGGCCAGATGTGGCCCTTTGCTTGTCTTTTATCCTGCCCTTGGTACACCTTTCTTCCCACTGACACCAAGGACGGGGCTCTCTTCCTCCCACTGACGCCAAGGACGGGGCTCTCTTCCTCCCACTGACGCCAAGGACGGGGCTCTCTTCCTCCCACTGACGCCAAGGACGGGGCTCTCTTCCTCCCACTGACGCCAAGGACGGGGCTCTCTTCCTCCCACTGACGCCAAGGACGGGGCTCTCTTCCTCCCACTGACGCCAAGGACGGGGCTCTCTTCCTCCCACTGACGCCAAGGACGGGGCTCTCTTCCTCCCACTGACGCCAAGGACGGGGCTCTCTTCCTCCCACTGACGCCAAGGACGGGGCTCTCTTCCTCCCACTGACGCCAAGGACGGGGCTCTCTTCCTCCCACTGACGCCAAGGACGGGGCTCTCTTCCTCCCACTGACGCCAAGGACGGGGCTCTCTTCCTCCCACTGACGCCAAGGACGGGGCTCTCTTCCTCCCACTGACGCTAAGGACGGGGCTCTCTTCCTCCCACAGTCTGGCCCCCCTTAAGCCCGACAGACAGTAAACTGGCCCTTTGTTTACAAAGTTTGGAGACCCCCTGGTGTAGAGCCATCTGATCCCTTTTTGGGGCTCTAAAATAAAAAAAGTATTAAATGTAAAGATACCACCATAAACACCCCGTTGCAAACTACAGCATAGGGCGTGCATGTATACACGTGAGGGGTATCGCTGCAAACGTTGGGGGGCGGGGAGACCCAAATAGTTTCATTGAATGATTAGGTACTGCAACTCGTTCTGGATGGTCCTAGTGCACTTCCATGATCCATCAGTCGGATAATTCGCTGAGCTCCAGGGAGCGGAGGATTTAATGGGAGCAGATGTCTCGGGATCTGATCTGACGTCAGTTCTCATGTAATTGCAGCATGGAGGGAGCTTATCTCAGCAATCCTGACGGGAGTGACCGGCCTTATTAACGATAAAAAAAAAAAAAAAAATGTTGTGAGTCACCCCGCCCTGAGAAACAATAGAACTTCCTGTCCAGGGAGAGAGAGAACCAGCAACTGACACACCTCATCACTCCACTCACACTATGGAACTACAATGTAATGTCTGACATCTTTGTGTACAACACTATTATCCAATCACAAGGAGACAACGACCACATCGTGACTCTATAATACAGGAGCATCTCGTAAAATTAGAATATCGTCAAAAAGTAAATTTATTTCAGTATTTCAATTAAAAAAGTGAAACTCATCTATTTTATATAGATTTGTTCCACACAGAGTGATAGATTTCAAGTATTTCTTTCTTCTAATTTTGAGGATTATGGCTTACGGCGAGTGACAACCCAAAATTCAGTATCTCCAGAAAATTAGAATATTACATAAGACCAAAAGGATTTTTAACCACTTCAGCCCTGGAAGATTTGGCTGTCCAATGACCGGGCCATTTTTTGCGATTTGGCACTGCGTCGCTTTAACTGACAATTGCGCGGTCGTGCGACGCTGTACCCAAACAAAATTATCGTCCTCCCCCCCCCCCCTCCACAAATAGAGCTTTCTTTTGGTGGTATTTGATCACCTCCTGTGGTTTTTATTTTTTGCGCTATGAACAAAAAAAGGCAGACAATTTGGAAAAAAAAAAAACGATCTTTTACTTTTTTGCTATAGTAAATATTCAATTTTTTAAAAGAAAAAACTTTTTTTTTTTCTCAGTTTAGGCCGATATGAAATCCTTGTAAAATCGCGCCACTTGTGAAAGGGGCCTAAACTAGGAGAGATGACGCACGCTCTGTCATCTCTCCTCTAACAGCACAGGGGTATGTGTGTGTTTACACACACAAACCCCTGTGCTGCCGCTCGTGCACGGGATCGCGCGCACCGTCTGGCGTCTCTTCTGGGCAAAGCCGTATATGTACGGCATTTCGCCCAGGAGAGACATTCTGCCACAGTATACCGTGTTTCCCCGAAAATAAGCCCTACCCCGAATATAAGACCTAGCGTGATTATTGGGGAGGGCTGCCCTACCCTGAAAATAAGCCCTAGTAAAGTACATGAAAAAAAAATGGTCTGTTTTGTAGGACGATCGTACTGGTATGGAGTGCAATGTATCTCCCCTTGTGACTGTATTAGAAAATACTTTAACAGCCGCCACTGACCCGCCGGTGGTTTTCTTCTCTCCTCCTCCTCGCTGACATCGGCAGCCCCTCCCTCTTCAGTGCATGGGGCGGCCTGAAGAGGGAGGGCCTGATGTCAGCGGGGATCTCGGGTCTTCCCCCTTCTCTTTTCCCGCTGACGTCTGCGGCCCCTCCCTCTTCAGTGCATGGAGCGGCCTGACGTCAGCGGGGATCTCGGGTCTTCCCCCTTCTCTTCTCCTCCCGGCTGACGTCTGCAGGCCCTCCCTCTTCAGTGCACGGAGCGGGCTGACGTCAGTAGGGATCTCAGAACGTAGAAGAGCAGATTAAGTGAGCGACCAGGGGAGCTGTAAATAGGTATTCTCCATGAGACATTTGCAATGGTGGACACACTGCACTTTATACCAGTGTGATCCCTTTATAAAACGGATTGCATAAATTTTAAAAGGACTTTAACCAAGATGTTTTAAAAACGATGTTGAAAATTTACTCCTGACCAGACAGGGGGAGGAGGGGAGACAGGGGACACAGGAACTTTAAAAAATATATTTTATTGTTTTATTCCAGGATTTTTAGAACATACTGTAGAGAGGGGTAAATGACACAGCACAAGCACTGTGCTTTAAAGGAACAGGATTTTTAACTTCTTTAAGATTGTCATTGTACATACTGCATATAAATAAGCCCTACCCCGAAAATAATCAGCCCTAGTGTGGTTTTTTGTAGACAAAATTAATATAAGACCCGGTTAGGGCTAGGTGATTCCCCCCCCCCCCCCCCAAAAAAAATCTGCGATTTTTTTTTTTTTATAAAAAACTCGATTTACGATTCGATTATTTTTTTTTTTTTATTATATTAATTAAAGTGCATCAACAAACAAAATCGCAAAGGCAAACCCTTTCTCTAACTGTAAAGTCAGTGTGCAACAAACACACAATATAATCCAGCGCTCATGGAACATACATTATTAACTATTGAAAACTCTTGAAACTCTGTGTGTGATTCCTTCTGTCCCAGCCTTGCTGCGATCCTGGCTCTGCATCCTTTTGGGTTGGAGGGCCCTCCACACGCTGGTCTGCCTGTTGTCCATCATTCAAGGTACTGTGCTCACACGGAGATCATGCCACAGGCTTTGTTTTGACTTTTTTAACCCCTCCTTGCTCCACGGATGTCACTGCAAGTTTAACAAGTTTGTCACCACTGGCAACTGGAGAGTTAAGATTCATTTGCCCTCTGCACATTTGGGATTGGATCCCTCTCTTTATTGTGATAAATGGACTAAGCTTTTTTATCAATTCTTCAAGAGTTTTCAATAGTTAATAATGTATGTTCCATGAGCGCTGGATTATATTGTGTGCATGTTGTGTATTTTGTACTTCTGGCTACGGATTTTTTCTTGCTGCGCTGGATCCTGTTTTTTTCCCCGTTTTGGATACTTTGTACTTCCCAAAACATTTGGGATTTTTTTCTTATTATTATTATTATTATCATCCATTATATTTTTTTCTTTATCCACCAATTTAGCGCTTGTGACCTTTTGTTGTTTTTTGCAGTGTGCAACAAAGATTGTTAAACATCCAAATTATTAATACTGTATTTGGATTTAGCTAATAAAACAACAAAAAATCCTGGAGGTTACTCTTAGTTGAATTGAACTGTGTCCATGCCTCACTGTGCCCGTGCCTCACTGTGCCCGTGCCTCACTGTGCCTGTGCCTCACTGTGCCCGTGTCTCACTGTGCTCATGCTTCAATCACTGTGCCCGTACCTGATGCAGATTTTCATGGGATACGGATTTTACTGCTACACCGGCGGCCATTCCAGTATTCAAAAGCCGCGCCTCCTCCTCGTCTGTGATAGGCGGAACACTCAATTTCCCAGCATTCAGTGTTCCGCCTATCATGGTCATCCTCATAACACAGACGAGGATGAGAGGATGTCCGTGATAGGCTGAATACTGCCTGCTGTGAAATTGAGTGTTCCGCCTATCACAGACGACGAGGACTCGGGAGGCGCGGCTTTTGAACACTGCAATGGCCGCCGTCTGCCTGCATGACACGCTGATCAGGTAGGCAGACGGCGGCTGCAGCGAGTAGATGTAATTGGGGTAACGCTGCCCAGTGCCATTCCGGATACGCCCCCTGCAGTCCTGCTACGGAAACTTTAAAGGGAAAAAAAAAAAATCTAAAAAAATCGATTTTCTTCAAATCTGAATCGATTTGAGCTCAAAACTCGATTCAAGATTAAAATCGATTTTTTTCCCAGCCCTAGACCCGGTCTTATTTTCGGGGAAACATGGTATCTGCGCGATCTGGTCGGGAACCAGTTAATAGAGAAATGTTGGCTTACTGAAAAGTATGTCCATGTACAGTATAGTATGCACTCAATACTTGGTCGGGGCTCCTTTTGCATGAATTACGGCATCAATGCGGTGTGGCATGGAGGCGATCAGCCTGTGGCACTGCTGAAGTGTTATGGATGCCCAGATTGCTTTGATAGCGGCCTTCAGCTTGTCTGCATTGTTGGGTCTGGTGTCTCTCATCTTCTTCTTGACAATACCCAACAGATTCTCTATGGGGTTTAGGTCAGGCGAGTTTGCTGGCCAATCCAGAACAGTGATCCCATGCTCATGTGACCAGGTATTGGTACTTTTGGCAGTGTGGGCAAGGGCAAAGTCCTGCTGGAAAATGAAATCAGCATCTCCATAAAGCTGGTCAGAATATCCTGGTAGAGGGCTGCGCTGACTTTGGACTTGATAAAACACAGTGGACCAACACCAGCAGATGACACGGCTCCCCAAGTGTGTGTGTGTGTGTGTGTGTGTGTGTGTGTATATATTTTTTTATTTTTATTTTTTTATTTTGTTATAATAAAAAATATTTCTAACAATGTAAAAAAAAAAAGATATACTGTGTGTGTATTGTATGTCTATTATTATTACCGTATATACTCGAGTATAAGCCGAGTTTTTCAGCACATTTTTTTTGTGCTGAATATGCCCCCCTCGGCTTATACTCGAGTCACCTTTTTGCGCCTGATCTCCCGGACTTTGGGGACCCGGTACTGGCCGGCCGTAGGTCCTCTGGACCCCAAACTTGGCACACATGTAGCCACACTCTTCCTCTACAAGTGTGCAAAGCTTGTTATCCGGGGGACCTACGGCCGGGGAGCACCGATTTTTCAAACCCATGCACCCCTTCCATAGACTCCCATGTTAAGTGTCAGTCTAGTCATGGGCAAAGTGAGGCACAGTGAGGCATGCAGATGGACACCCTAGGCTTATACTCGAGTCAATACGTTTTCCCAGTTTTTTGGTGGTAAAATTAGGTGCCTCGGCTTATACTCGGGTTGGCTTATACTCAAGTATATACAATATATATATATATATATATATATATATATATTTTTTATTTTTTTTGTTATAAAAAATATTTCTAACAATGTAAAAAAAAAGATTTACTGTGTGTGTATTGTATGTCTATTATTATTACGGTATTATTATTATTTAATTTTTTTTAATATACCGTACTTCTTGTATATCATGGAGTTGGCCCTTTGAAAGATTAATCCTGTAAAATCTTTTTTTTTCTGTTTCTTGCAGATCTGACGGTTCGGATTGAAGGTAAAAATGGCGGGTGCCTCAGTGAAAGTCGCTGTCCGCGTTCGGCCCTTCAACTCTCGGGAGTTCGCACACGATGCCAAATGCGTCATCCAGATGCAAGGCAACACTACCTGTAAGGAATCCTCGATCTCATACAATCTGCTGACCGGCTGATGTGTCAGGATTTGTAAATTAAACCGATCTATAAACTGTCATCACAAGGCATTAACATATACGGTCTCCCAATGCAATGTGGGCCCTTCTTACATGTCTATGCTGCACTGTGGGGGTAGGGGGGGGGGCCGTCAAAATGGTATTCTAGTTCACTAGGTTCAGACTCTTATATTTAATTTGCTATGCGAATGTGTCAATATTTGCACAGCTCTCGTGAATAATCCCTGTAATGTGTCTAATAACTGCTGATAATCAACTTCATCCAGTGGCCATAAAGTGGTATTTTCCTGAATAGCTCAATCAGGAAAAATACCACCTTATGGCCACTGGATGGAGCTGACGATCATAGGAGATAGATTGCTAGGATTATTTGTGATGGCTTTGAAAATGCATAAGGTATGCACATTAAAAGATTTGTCCGAAGCTTTTTGCAGAATTGGTTTTTAATGGTCAGACTCCCGGAGTGTGATCCTGATCCTTGCTCTTCTACCTGGTGAATCACTGGATCACACCCGCTCTGCTTTCTTTACCCCGGTCACCGATTCAATAGGTGGTCTAGCCAGGGATCCTGATGACAGCTGAGGACTCTGCACCCTTAGGCAAGCTGATGATGGAACCTCCAATATTTCTGCCTTGATGGTTCCTATGCCTGTTGTCCTCTATACTCGATGGACTGACTTGTGATAGCCCCCCCCCCCCCCCCCGGGTCTAAATGGTGCTGTCCATGGTAGTGATAGAGTCTCTGGGTTCCTGGCACTGATCCTCTGGTATTGGGTGGATCTCATGTAATGATGTTGATCTCACCGAGTCTTCTTCCTTCTCTTTTTAGGTATTTCAAACCCAAAACAGCCCAAAGATGCTCCAAAGAACTTCACATTTGACCATTCCTATTGGTCGCACACTACAGTGAGTACCAAACCCTCTGTGTTTTCTCTGTGACTTGTATTCTGTCTATGTGTAAGAGAATGGGAAGTTCTCAGCGCTGTTTCTGCAGGATGAGGAAAAGCGTGCTTCTGCAACTGGGCGAGTGGGGAGTGTGCTGCTGCTACAGGGCGAGTGGGGGACGTGCTGCTGCTACTGGGCGATTGGGGGACGTGCTGCTGCTACTGGGCGAGTGGGGGACATGCTGCTGCTACTGGGCGAGTGGGGGACGTGCTGCTGCTACTGGGCGAGTGGGGGACGTGCTGCTGCTACTGGGCGAGTGGGGGACGTGCTGCTGCTACTGGGCGAGTGGGGGACGTGCTGCTGCTACTGGGCGAGTGGGGGACGTGCTGCTGCTACTGGGCGAGTGGGGGACGTGCTGCTGCTACTGGGCGAGTGGGGAACGTGCTGCTGCTACTGGGCGAGTGGGGGACGTGCTACTGGGCGAGTGGGGGACGTGCTACTGGGCGAGTGGGGAGCGTGCTGCTGCTACTGGGCGAGTGGGGAGCGTGCTGCTGTCCTGGGCGAGTGGGGAGGCGTAATGCTGCTTGGGGGGGCGAATTGGAAGCGTGCTGCTTGGGGGAGGGGGGGGGCGAGTGGGGAGCATTCTGCGGGGCGAGTGGGGAGCATTCTGCGGGGCGAGTGGGGAGCATGCTGCGGGGCGAGTGGGGAGCGTGCTGCGGGGCCAGTGGGGAGCGTGCTGCGGGACGAGTGGGGAGCATGCTGCGGGACGAGTGGGGAGCGTGCTGCGGGACGAGTGGGGAGCATGCTGCGGGACGAGTGGGGAGCATGCTGCGGGGGGAGTGGGGAGCATGCTGCGGGGGGAGTGGGGAGCGTACCTGCTGCTTCTGGAGGGGGGGGGGGGCGTGCTACTACTTCTACAGGGCGAAATAAGACAGGGCTGATCTTGACAAGTTTTCAAGGATGCCCCAAAGCTACACAGAGATCGCACTGGGTTCACAAGACTGCATTGTGTTTTCTTTTGAAAAGGGGAACTTGGTATTGCCATGTGATGATGTAACATTTCCCATTGTCTCCCCGGCAGGAGGAAGACCCAAACTTTGCTTCTCAGCGTCAGGTGTACAAGGACATCGGCGAGGAGATGCTCTTGCACGCGTTTGAAGGATATAATGTCTGTATCTTCGCCTACGGACAGACGGGGGCTGGAAAGTCCTATACCATGATGGGGAAACCCGAGCCAGAGCAACACGGCATCATCCCCCAGGTACCCGCTGTGTAATGTATATGGAGGAGGGGCTCTGGTCATATGACTATACTGAAAGCTGAGGCCCCAGGGTTATCAGGTACTAACTTTTTGTAATGTGTACAGGAGAAAAGGGGGGGTGGCTCTGGATCATCACCTGTTAGGCAGTGTATGGTGGAGGAGCATTGGGTCGCCCACCAGTTATTTGTCATCTGATTCTATTGGTAGGGAGCTGCAATGGCCATCTATCCCCCCCCCCCCCCCCAACAGGATCCTAATCCAGCATTTCCACAATTCATGTAAAAAGTTCCCCGCTCACAGCTGTCAAAAAAAAAAGCAGCCGGCAATGTTTATCAACAACATTTCTCAGTGCTGAGAGAGGCGGGTAAAAAGAAACATTGTATCTTTTTACCTGTCCTTCTGTTTATTCATTTACAGATCAAATGAATGAACTTTGGTCTGCAAATGAAGTCAGTTTGAAGCAACCTTGTCAAGTAAAAAAATGTAAATAATTATGTGTGTGTGTGTGTGTGTATGTATATGTGTGTGTGTGTGTATATATATATATATATATATATATATATATATATATATATATATATATATATATATATATAATTAGTAATTTGTAAAATAATTTATCAATGCTTTGTATCATTGCTGACAGCTGAAGTATAAACAAAAAAGTTGCGGTTTGTATCAGTAATTGGTATCGGCGAGTACTAAAAAACAAGACCCTAATATAACTTATTTTGGTTATTTTTTTTATTTATTTACACATTACATTATTTTTCATTACATTTCTTTATATTTGTTTGAAGAAGAGTATTATGTCTTCCTTTATTGCCATCTTGTTTGATAAAATAATGTTCAGGGGTTGTAAATCTTTCAAATAAAAAATTTCTTCAGAATCGTGATCTTTATTCTACGCAAAAAAAAAAAAATTGTGATTCTCATTTTTTTCCAGAATTGTGCAGCTCTACTAGAAGTGCTTTCTGCCTCCCATAATATCTATTGGTCATGTGATGTATGGGGGGGCGGGGCTCTGGATCATTTTCTAATCCAATCAAGCTGGCTACTCAATAACATCCATTGCAACGATTCTTTATTGGCTACGTGGCGGGATACAGCAGTAAAAGGCTAACGCGTTTCACCCGAAACCGCCTGGCGACGCGTTTCAGCCAGAGCCACACTGATCCTATGAGCAAGTCATTGGCTGAAACGCGTAGGCATGTTACTGCTGTATCCTGCCATGTAGCCCATGAAGAATTGTTGCAATGGAGTAGCCAGCTTCATTGTATTACAGGATTAGTGCTACAATTTTTTTTTTTTTAAAGGCATCTGGATCAGAGCACCGGTTTTCAGTCTTCCAGGTGATTTGCGGTAGAGCAGGTTCTCTTCGTTGCTCTGGATCATTTGCCTAGGAACTGATGATGTGGTATTAAGACGGATGAGAACCTATTTGTATGATTACTTGGAGAGTCGGGGCCAGTGATGGTGAACCTCGGCACCCCAAATGGTTTGGAAGTACATTTCCCATGATGCTCAACTACACCGCAGAGTTCATGGGAAATGTAGTTCCAAAACATCTGGGGGTGCCAAGGTTCGCCATCACTGGCCTAGGCTATTGTAATATTTGTGGGGTGTGGTTACTGTTGGGTCATGTGGTGTATGGAGGGGGCGGAGCTGTGAGTCATCCTGGAGAGTCATCAGGTCATACTTCCTGTTCTTTGTGTCATGTGACCTATAATATCATGTGACCAGTCTGGTCTCTGTGTGTGTGTGTGTGTGTGTGTGTGTGTGTGTGTGTTTGTGTGTGTGTGTGTGTGTGTGTGTATATATAATGCAATGACCGATCTCTTCTCTTTGCAGCTATGTGAAGATTTATTTGCCAGAGTCGGCAGTAACAAGAGCCCCGATCTGTCCTACTCTGTGGAGGTGAGAGGCTGCTCATACCTCATGCTCAAACACCTTTTGTAGGGTGATAGTGTAATCCTGGGGCCCAACGGGCTCTGCATGGAGTTTTGTATGTTATCCCCGGGTGCTCTGGTGTCCTCACACTCTGAAAAATACTGAAAGTTTATGTATCTTTAATGTTGGGGAGACTAGAGTGACTGGCTCAGTGTTCTCTGTACAGCACTGCGGTATATGTCCGAGCTATATAAATGTATAATAATAATAATAGTGTGTGACTGTGGGGGGGGGCAGGGCATTAGATTGTAAGCTCCTCTGGTACAGAGACTGATGTGAATGGCTCGATGTTCCCTGTACAGCACTGCAGTATATGTCAGAGCTATATAAATGTATAATAATAGTGTGTGACTGTGGGGGGGGGGGGGGGGGCAGGGCATTAAGAGTGTAAGCTCTTCTGCTGCAGAGACTGATGTGACTGGCTCAGTGTTCTCTGTACAGCACTGCAGTATATGTCAGATATATAAATGTATAATAATAATAGGTGTGTGACGGTGGGGAAAGGGGGTGGGGACATTAGATTGTAAGCTCCATTGATGCAGATGCTGCCCTCCCAGCACCGTTAACTTAACCAGCCTTCCTCTTCCTCTCTGTCTAGGTCAGCTACATGGAAATCTACTGCGAGAGAGTCCGGGATCTGCTGAGCCCCAAGAGTAAAGGGAACCTGCGAGTCAGAGAGCACCCCATCATGGGCCCCTATGTGGAGGACCTGTCTAAGCTGGCTGTGACTTCCTACGACGATATCGCTGACCTCATGGACTGCGGGAATAAGGCCAGGTAACTTGCCTGGTTACAAAGGGAACAAACCTGTCAGATGTTCAATGCCGGCAGGGTGGTGATTTGATCTTTTACAATCCTAGTAAACGCTGGCGGCTTGTAGTGTTATCATTGCGTTGTAACTGACAAGCTGCTGTCTTTTACTGTAAGGATCAATCTCCATCCCTCTGGCACTGAGTGGGGAAGTCGGTCCATGGAGGCGGCCACTGTGTTTGCACTGACTCTCTGCTCTTTACTAGCGTGGTAATGATTGAATCCTTTAGAGTCCTCGTAACAGCTCATGGTGTCGTCATTCCGTTGTAAATGGCGAGCGCCGTCATTTGCAACAAAACAAGCCACTAGCTATCCCTATGACTGTAAGAGATGCATCACCGCCCTCCCGACACTGAGCAAAGAGTCGGCCTATGGATGCGTCCCCTTTAGACTCCTCCAGACAGACCGCTGATTTAAAGGTGTATCACCCTACAAAGAGTTACACGTTGATCTGTAGCTCTCCAATTGAAACGTCCGTAAATTGGGCATCTGCCTGGGGTGGAGCTACAGCCAGCAAAAATGAAAGACAATTGTTTTAAAGCGGAACTAAACCCATCAATTTAAAAAAATAAAAATTGCATTCCCGGCATGCTGAAAATGCTAACTGCCATATTTGCTTGTGCTTTCAACTAGAGCTGCACGATTAGTCGTATGAGAATCGCGATCTCGATCCTGGATTACCGCGATTTTTAGTATTAGGCAGATAAGCAGGGACGCCGCGGGATCGCAGAGCGGTAAAACACACATTGAAACTGTCTCCACTCTGCCTGCACACAGCCCCGCCTCCTCCTAACCCCATGCTGTGATAGACAGAATGCGTGTCAAATGCTGGGATGTGTTCTGTCTATCACAGCGCGGGGTTAGGAGGAGGCGGGGCTGTGTGCGAGCAGAGCGGAGACAGTTTCAACATATAGGCGGTGAGTTGCTTTCTAGCAGAAAATGCCTGCTGCCGTCCATCCTCCCCTCTCCCCCCCCCCCCCCCACATACCACACTTGGCTGGCTCTGTCTTCGGGACTTCCGTCCCCCCCCCCCTCCCCCCGGCCTTCGAGTCTGTCTCCTTGTCCCTGCCGCCTATGTACACAGTGAGAGGGGTGAGCTGTGCTCTTCCCATCTCAGCTGTGACAGGAGTTCTAGTACAGTGCTAATGCTAGAACTCCTGTTTTAAAGGTGACAGGGTCAATAAAGAGAACCTGTCTCCTCCAATTGCTATCACACAGGGAATGGTTTTCTCCTGTGTGATAACTTTATTGCTAAGTGAAAAAAAATAAATAAATAAAAAAAATAATAATAATAATAATTCAATTTATAAAATAAAAAAGTAATTAAAAAGTAAAGAATAAGAAAAATATAAAAAATAAGAAAATTATGCAAAAATAAAAAAAAGTAAACGACAAGCTACGCCCTGGGAGTGGACTTAAAATACCGGCAACCACTGTCCCTTATAATATATTATGAATATTATCACAGTCAGATACCCCAGACTCTGGGGTAGCTGACAGACTGTGGTAATATTCATAATATGGGTAGCTGACAGACTGTGCTAATAGTCATAATATATTATAAGGGACAGTGGTTGCCGGTATTTTAAGTTCACTCGTCTACAGCTGAATTTTATTTTTATTTTTTAAATTGACCTTTTTAAAGAATCGTGATCTTTGTTCTAAGCAAAAGAATCGCGATTCTCATTTTTCCCAGAATCGTGCAGCTCTACTTTCAACCAAAATTGTCAAACCACAAGTGCAGCGCCATGGCAGATCAAACCGAGGCAAAGATTGCAGCTTCCTTGGCTGAAAAGGACTGGAGGGTTTAGTGCGGCTTTAAAAAAGTTAAACTATGTAAAATGCGGCCATGGAAAGGAGGGATCCCGCATCCATATCCATCATGCATTGTATGGGGGAGGGGCAGTGGGTCGTCCCTCGGTTATTGGTCATCAAATGTTACTGGTGAGGGGCCACAGAGATGATCTATGTATGTTATCCCAGAAGTGCTTTCTGCCTCCCATATCTATTGGCCATGTTTTGTATGGAGGGGGAGGGGCTCCTGGATAATTTCCCCCTTGGCACTGGTCATGTGATAATAAGGTGGATTAGAACTATTTTATGTTTGGTGCTCTAGCTAGGCTTCTGTGATTTTTTGCAGGAGGGGTACTGGATTACCCCAATTTTAAAAGCTGGTGGCTTGTGCTTTTTTTTTTGCCATTTCCTTGTTGTGAATGATGAGCACCGTCATTTACAACAACATTGTAAATGACAGCGCTCGTCCATTTACAACAACATAAGCCACAAGCTATTGCCATGGCTGCAAAAGATCAATCACTTTCCCGTTGTCGACCCTAAGCAGAGCTCCTCCAGACAGGCAGCTGATTAAGTGAGTATCACTGTACAAAGAGAGGATTGGACAGGGTACTCAGTGTTGTGTTGTGGCTCCCCCTATAGGAACACCCATCAATTGGACTTCTGCCTAGGGTGGAGCTACAGCGCTCGTCCATATACAACAACATAAGCCACAAGCTATTGCCATGGCTGCAAAAGATCAATCACTTTCCCGCTGTTGACCCTGAGCAGAGCTCCTCCAGACAGGCAGCTGATTAAGTGAGCATTACTGTACAAAGAGAGGAGTGGACAGGGTACGCAGTGTTGTGTTGTGGCTCCCACTATAGGAACACCCATCAATTGGACTTCTGCATAGGGTGGAGCTACAGCCAGCAGAAACTTAGCAAAATAATAAAAAATTTCTTATAAAATGTAGCCATAGATGAGAATGGGGGATCCCTCGGCTCTTCCCTTTTTGTCAGCATGTTCCATGTCAGCATATTTGCACACAGCACACCTCCATATCCCAGTCTGATCTCTACTGTAGAGAGATTGCAATAGACTAACATCAAATCCAGGTATTTACACTGTTGCATTCAAAATATTTTTAAGGATCTATCAATGATTACCGAGCTGCATTTATATCTATATCTCTGTGCAGTTCAGCTTTAGGGGTTGTAAAGCTTTGTGTTTTTTCACCTTAATGCATCCTATGCATTAAGGTGAAAAAACACCTTGCAGTGTCCGGCCCCCCCGAGCCCCTGTTTTACTTACCTAAGCTCCAAACTTCCGTGGGTGCGATTCCCGTGTCGTTCTCCCTAAGGCTTCTCGGCTCTTCATTGGTTAGATTGATGGTAGCGCAGCCATTGGCTCCCGCTGCTGTCAATCAAATCCAATGATGCGGCCGCCGGGGGCGGGGCCGAGTCATACACTCGGCGGCTATCTACGCCGAGTGTATGACACGGGAGCGCGCCCGCAAGGTAACCCCCTCGGGAGAGAGCTTCCCAGAGGGGGTTATCTATTGCGGGGAGGAGCCGCGAGAGCCGCCGTGGGACCCCAGAAGAGGAGGATCGGGGCCACTCTGTGCAAAATTAACTGCACAGTGGAGGCAAGTATGACATGTTTGTTGTTTTAATTTTTAAACGTGAACCTTTAGTGTCGCTTTAAGATAAAAAAAACTTCTGTGCGTAGCAGCCGCCCCAGCACCCCCTAATACTTACCTGAGCCCCATCTCTATCCAGCGATGTCCACGAGTCCCTCAGCAGTCCGGGACTCTCCCTCCTGATTGAGACACAGCAGCGGCGCCATTGGCCTCCGCTGCTGTCAGTCGAAGTCAGTTAGGGGACGGGGGCCGAACGGCAGCTCCGTGTCTGAATGGGCACACGGAGCTTGGCTTGGGTGCCCCCATAGAAAGCCGCTTGCTGTGGGGGGCACTCGACAGGAGGGAGGGGCCGGGAGTAGCGAAGAGGGACCCGAGAATAGGAGGATCGGGGCTGATGTGTGTAAAACCAACTGCACAGAGGAGGTAAGTATACCATGTTTGTTATTTAAAATAATTAAATAAAACTAGACTTTACAATCACTTTAATAGCATCAAATTATAAAAGAGCATTCAGAAAGCGCCACATTCCTAACTCCTGAGAGGCAAGGAAATGACTGAACTCCTTGCTGCAGATGGAGGGCTTGGCCACCTCCCAGAGTGGCCCTCCCTAGTTTAGTTGCACCTAGCATCCTACTCCTGTAGGTGGCAACATCAACCCCATCCGTCCATGAAGTATGGCTGTGGTCCTTCAATGAACTAAATACGTTTTTTTTTATCGTTTTGTGAAACCATAGTTGTCCTATCATAGAGCCGGTTGGCCAAGCTTCATTGTCTTATCTGCTCGCTGTAATAATCGAAATAATAACCGCCATCTTTTTCCGCTCTTAGGACTGTCGCTGCCACCAACATGAATGAGACCAGCAGCCGCTCGCACGCTGTCTTCACCATCGTCTTCACACAGAAGAGACACGATGAGATGACCAACCTAGACACAGAGAAGGTAAAGTGTGAGCACAGCGGGCGAAAAAAAACGCGTCCCCCTAACTGTCGTTTACCCAGAAACACTTTGCAGCCATTGCATTTGCCAAGTAGAATGTCAGTAGTTTCATTTAACTTGATTGTGTTGCTAATAACCACTCGCCGCCCAGGCCAATTCTGCCATTTCTCTCCTATGTGTAAAAATAATATTTCTTTCTCGTACATCACGGGACACAGAGCGACATAGTCATTACTAATGGGTTATATAGTTACCGTCAGGTGCTGGCACTGGCAACTTCCAAAACCGGAAGTACCCTCCCCTATATAAGCCCCTCCCATCCGGGAGCACCTCAGTTTTTTGCCAGTGTCTAAGGTGTTGGCCAAGAAGAAACATGTGTTTTTCACTGAGCTTGCGTACAGGTTCTTTTGGGCCTCAGTAAGCTATTCCGGATCCGACCAAAAAAGCTTCATAGCTAAACGGTCGGTACCCGGGCCTTGCAGAGAAGAGCAAGGTTCTGCCTGTAATGCTTCTCTTAGGAGAGCTGGACCCTGGGATCCAGAGCTCTGGTCATACCCACGACCAAGATGTTTTCTGTGCAGGGTGCTATACAGGTCCAGGGGAGTGGAATCCTTGGGAACCCGGTCCCTGAAGGTTTGATTACAATGCCTGCCGTGATAGGTGAAGTTTGGGCTTTTGTGGACCAAACAAAGTCCTGCGGCGGGGAACAGGTAAGTGGGGGCCCCCAGGAACTTGGTTCTATTGGGGGACCCCCAAGCCTAATTTGTCTTTCTGTCTGTTACCTAACGGTATTCCCGCTAATATCTGTGCATGCCTGTAACTACTAAAAAAATGTAATAATTTTTAATGGTGGTCAAAAAAAAAAAAAAAAAGAATGTTTTTTTATATATGTTTAGTATATTAAACTGCGGTACCTGTGTTTGTCCACTAGAGGCCGCTGTGGAATGTTTTTCTTGTCATATGGACTAGTTTCTTCTCAGAGAGCAAAGTCCAGGCAGCTGGTGAGTTCTCCTACAGGAAACTGTTTCCTCTGCCATGTTGCAGTGTTCGTCTATCCCCCGGCCTGCGGCAAAGGGGGCCCTGGCTCCTGTCCCTGGTTTCCATGTTTGAAAATTAGCGCCGAGGCGCACGTGGCCGCGCGCGTGCGCGTGCACGCGCCTCTATATATAGAGGTGGCCGGAAAAAGGGGCGGGGCCTGGGGGATGACGCTCTGTGCGCGCCGCAGCGCTTCTGCGCATGTGCGGGCGTCCCAGCAGGTTTTTAAAAAGCCACATTATTGTAAGCTGGTTATGAAGTACAGAGACAGAGCTGGCAACATTTAAAGGCATACAGCATAGCGGTTGATACAGGCATCCCCTAGAAAGGCACATTAGTAGACACCAACTGTGATATAGCAGCAATTGTGCTAGACTATTCTCAGTAAAAGTGGTGTATTACGGCTGGAATACCTCAGCTTTAGGCTTAGGAATATGCCGTCCAGTAGCTCCGGAACTGAATCTTCCAGGAAGCGAAGGGGGTCTCATCGGGCTCTGAGGATCTTGGGCATACTCCTGCTGCACCAGTCTCCCCTGAAGTTCAGAGGTAAGTGACCGTAGAGACCCCGCAGGGGTACTTGGTACTGTGGCTGTCCTCAGTCACCTGCTCCTGTGTATGTAACAGAGGAGGTTTTTTCCTCAGCTCTGGGAGGATTAGAGAGAGATTGTCAAAATTTATCGCTGCCTCCCTGTCAGGGAAAGCACGCCCGATCTCCGTCTCCTCCTTCAGAGTGCCTGTTAGCAGAGCAACAGTCCCATACAGGGATCGACCTGCCTGAAGGGGATCAGGATAAGGTTGATTCTGTTATAGAGGAATCAACAGTGGGGGAACCTTTTCTCAGCATCTCAAGCTGAAAGATTATGGGTTCAGTCTCTGACTAACATGGTCCGATCAGCATTTAAAAATGCACCTTGCGGAACCATCAACCACTACTGTATCCTCGTTGGGGTCGCTAGAAGCCCCCAGACTGTTTGTTCTTTTCCACTTCACCCTTTACTGAAAGGGCTCATTTACCAGGATTGGGAACGTCCTGAGAAAATATTTATTCCCCCAAGAGATTTCTGGTGGTCTATCCCATGGAGGATAAGTTCATCAAAAAAAAAAAAAATGGAAGGTCCCTACAGTGGACGCAGCCATCTCTTGTATGTATAAATCACTGACATGTCCAGTGGATAATGTCCAAATGTTCAAGAACCCAATAGATAAAAGATTGGAGTCCTTATGAAAATCTGCTTGGTGATACAACCAGCAGTAGCAGCTATTGGGGTCTGCTAAGCAGTGAAGGATCAGTTGAAACAGGTCTTGAGGGACTTGACAGATCAGCAGGCTTTGCCCTAGCTGATCTACCTAGAGCCTTAGGCTTTGCGGTTGATGCCATAGAGGATTCAGTCCATCAGGCCTCCCGCCTTACGCTGTCTATAGTACATATGCGTAGGCTCCTATGGCTCAGAAACTGGTCTGCTGAAGCTCCCTGTAAATGGCTGGTTAGCGTCCCATTTCATGGTGAACGCTTATTCAGGGAAAACCTGGACAAATATATCCAGAAAATTTCCAGCGGTAAAAATACGCTCTTGCCGGTTAAAAGCAGAGTTAGAGGTCCCTCTTTAAGAGGCCTGCTTCTCCAGTCCCTGGGGCATCGGCTGTGTAACAGTTCCGACGGCCTCCTCGGTCAAATCCCGGGGGTAAAAAACAGGGACAGTAGCAGGGTAATAAGAAACCCTGGGTCAGGGGAGGTACAAAACCTCCCCCAAAGTGAAATTCATTGAAGCCCCCACTCAGTCGGGTGGGGGGAGGACTCCAGTTGTTCGCAAGAGACCTGGCGGGACACGATCAAGACAGATAGGTGCTCTCCGCAGTAGGTTTGGGATACAGTTTGGAGTTAAAAGACTCTCCTCCTTCCCATTTTTGAGGTCAAACGTGCCAAGGGATCCCCGGAAGAGAGAGTCCCTCCTGTTGGCACTAGAACAACTATTGCTCCAAGGAGTAATTATGGAGGTTCCCCTGGAAGAATGAGGGTTCGAGTTTTACTCAAACCTCTTTACAGTCCCGAAGCAAACGCGGTCGGGAGGCCCATATTAATTCTAAAAGGGCTATACAAATTCCTGTATATCAGGACTTTCCGATGGAGTCGATCCGATCGGTGGCCACTGCCCTACAAGGGGAGGATTGGTTAGCCACGATCGACATCAAAGATGCTTATTTGCACATTCCCATCTTTCCAGTCCACCAAAAATTTCTACGCTTTGCAGTAGAAGGGCGCCATTTTCAGTTCAGAGCCTTACCCTTCGGTTTGGCCACAGCACCACGAGTGTTTACAAAAATTCTGGCCCTTTATTGGCCAATCTAAGAACACAAGGTGTAATGATAATGGCATATCTGGATGACTTGTTGCTGATAGACCACTCAGTGAAAAAACTAGACGTGGTCGTTCACAAGACGATCAAGTATCTGGAATCTCACGGTTGGATTATCAACCGAGACAAGTCAGCCCTAAAAAGTCTGGAATACTTGGGGCTAAGGTTGGATTCAGGCCAGAGAAAAATATTCTTGCCTCGAGGAAAGGTGTTGTCTTTGAAAGATTTGATCCACTTAGTGGGTACAAAAAAGACAGCCGTCCATACGCCTGTATATGAGGCTGCTGGGAAAAATGGTGGCATCATTCGAAGCAGTACCCTACGGTCAATTCCATTCAAGGAATTTGCAAGGGGCCATACTGTCAGCCTGGAACAAAAAAGTTCAGGCCCTAGACTTACAATGTCTTTGTCCCCTTCCGTTCGCAAGAGCCTCCGTTGGTGGTTGGTTCCCCAGAATCTGGAAAAAAGGAAATCCTTCAGTCCGATTTCTTGGAAGGTGGTCACTACAGATGCCAGCCTTATAGGCTGGGGAGCAGTATTGGAGCAATAGTCTCTCCAGGGCAGATGGTCGGATGCAGAAAAGGCCCTGCCCATCAATCTCTTAGAGATACGAGCAGCCCGGTATGCCCTAGTAGCATGGACATCCAAACTCCAAGGGTCCCCTGTCAGAATTCAATCAGACAATGCCACAGCAGTGGCATATATCAATCATCAGGGGGGCACCAGGAGTCGTGCAGCCCAGAGGGAAGTAAATTACATCCTGAAATGGGCAGAAAAATATGTCCCAGCTATATCTGCGGTATTCATTCCAGGAGTGGAGAATTGGAAGGCGGACTTTCTAAGTCGCCAGCAATTAGGCCCAGAGGAAGGGTCTCTTCACCCCGAGGTTTTCTGGACAATATGTCAGCGGTGGGGAACATCGGATGTAGATCTTCTAGCATCCAGATTCAACGCAAAGGGGGACAGGTTTGTCTCTCGGACAAGGGATCCCCTAGCTTGCGGCTCGGATGCCCTAGTGTTCCCTTGGGATCAGTTCAAGCTGATATATGCATTCACACCGCCAATGGTTACCTCGATTACTCCGCAGAATCAGGGTAGAAAAGAAACCAGTGATTCCGGTGGCTCCAGCGTGGCCCCGAAGAGCGTGGTACGCGGAGATTGTAAAATTTCAGTGGGGAGTCCTTGGACTCTCCCACGTCGTCCGGCTTTCGCAAGGACCGATATACCACCCTTCCTTACCAGCCCTAGGTTTGACGGCCTGGCTATTGAAGCCCACATTCTAAAAAAGAGAGGGCTCTCTAATGCTGTGGTATCTACCATGATCAATGCCAGGAAGCCGGTATCCAGGCAGATCTACTATAGAATCTGGAAGGCGTACATCGCGTGGTGTGAGGCCAAGAAATGGCATCCACATAAGTACGTAATAGGTAGGATTCTGGACTTCCTACAATGGGCTGTAGATAGGAAGCTTGCCTTGAGTACTATCAAGGGTCAGATTTCGGCCTTGTCAATATTTTTTCAAAGGCCCTTGGCTTCGCATTCACTAGTCAAAGCCTTTATACAAGGAGTGATGCGTATTAGTCCTCCGGTTAATATTCCCATATGTCCATGGGATCTAAACTTGGTTCTGTCGGTTCTACAGAAACAACCATTTGAACCATTACAGCATATTTCCTTAGTGCTTCTCACCAGGAAATTGATTTTTCTAGTAGCCATTTGTTCGGCTAAAAGAGTATCGGAATTAGCAGCTATGTCCTGTAAGGAGCCATATCTGGTTATCCATAAGGACAGAGTAGTGTTACGTCCTCATCCAGCCTTTCTTCCTAAGGTGGTATCGAGGTTTCATTTGAACCAAGATGTGGTTCTTCCTTCTTTTTTCCCCAAGCCTACTTCGGTAGAGGAAAAGTTATTGCATTCTTTGGATGTAGTAAGAGCAGTTAAAGCTTATCTAAAAGCCACTGCTCAGATTCGCAGAACGGATACTTTGTTTATTCTGCCGGAAGGCCCCAGAAGGGGTCAGGCAGCGTCAAAATCTACTTTAGCCAAGTGGATTCGACAGGTCATAATACAAGCCTATGGCTTGAGAAGGAGACCGCCTCCGTTCAAAGTTAGGGCGCACTCCACGAGAGCAGTTGGAACTTCATGGGCAGTACATCACCAGGCCTCCCTGGCTCAAGTCTGTAAGGCCGCAACATGGTCTTCAGTACACACGTTTACTAGGTTCTACCAGGTGGACGTTAGAAGTCAGGAGGATGTCGCCTTTGGGCGCAGTGTGTTGCAGGCCGCAAAAGATCCTCATGTCTGATAGCGCTCAGCTTATATATGGTGTATCCCCCCCCTCATTTGGCATTGCTTTAGGACATCCCATTAGTAATGACTATGTCGCTCTGTGTCCCGTGATGTACGAGAAAGAAAATAGGATTTTTATAACAGCTTACCTGTAAAATCCTTTTCTTGGAGTACATCACGGGACACAGAGCTCCCGCCCCTCTTTGGGGACACTTATTGCTTTGCTACAAAACTGAGGTGCTCCCGGATGGGAGGGGCTTATATAGGGGAGGGTACTTCCGGTTTTGGAAGTTGCCAGTGCCAGCACCTGACGGTAACTATATAACCCATTAGTAATGACTATGTCGCTCTGTGTCCCGTGATGTACTCCAAGAAAAGGATTTTACAGGTAAGCTGTTATAAAAATCCTATTTTTTTTAACCGCTTGCCGACCGCTGCACGACGGTATACGTCGACAGAATGGCATGGACAGGCACAAGGGCGTACAGGTACATGCCCTTTAAGAACCTGTTCGTTGGTTGCGCGCGGACCCGGTCCGAAGCTCCATGACCGTGCCCGCGGGACGCGATCGCCGCCGGTGTCCCGCGATCGGGTCCCAGAGCTGAAGAACGGGGAGAGGTAAGTGTAAACAAACATCTCCCCGTTCTTCGTAGTGACATGTCACTGATCGTCTGTTCCCTGTCATCGGGAACAGCGATCAGTGACGTGTCACGGCAAGCCACGCCCCCTAACAGTAAGAATCACTCCCTAGGACACACTTAACCCCTTCAGCGCCCCCTACAGGTTAACCCCTTCACTCCCAGTGTAATTTTTACAGTAATCAGCGCATTTTTATAGCACTGATCGCTGTTAAAAAGACAATGGTCCCAAAATGGTGTCAAAAGTGTCCGATGTGTCCGCCATATTGTCGCAGTCACGATAAAAACCGCCGATCGCCGCCATTACTAGTAAAAAGAAAAATAATTATTAATAAAATGCCATAAAACTATCCCCTATTTTGTAGACACTATAACTTTTGCGCAAACCAATCAATAAACGCTTATTGCGATTTTTTTTTTTAACAAAAATATGTAGAAGAATACGTATCGGCCTAAACTGAGGAAAAAAAATGTTTTTTTATATATTTTGGGGGATATGTATTATAGCAAAAAGTAAAAAATATTGCATTTTTTTCAAAATTGTCGCTCTATTGGGAAAAAAAGGACATCAATTTTGTTTGGGTGCCACATCGCACGACTGCGCAATTGTCAGTTAAAGGGACGCAGTGCCGTATCGCAAAAAATGGCCTGGTCTTTGACCAGCCAAATCTTCCGGGGCTGAAGTGGTATAATACCCAATTTTTTGGTTTAAAATAAATAAAAAGAGAATGTCACACCGAGTAAATAGATGCCTAATATGTCACTCCTTAAAATTGCGTATGTCTGTGGAACGGCGCCAAACCACAGGACCTAAAAATCTCCATAGGTGAAGCCTGAAAAAACTTTTTACAGTTTTACACAGGAGGTCTTGTGCTAGAATTCTTTCTCTCGTTCTGACGTTCACGGCGATCCCTTGTGTGTGGTGCCATCACATTTGCGCTTGAGCATTGGGGGAGTCGGGGGTGCTTTTAAAAATATTTTTTTTTCTATTTTATTTATTTTTTTGAATGTATTTTTAACACTACCTTTTTTTTTTTATTCATTTTTTCTTTATTAATTTTATTTATTTAAGTAAAGGTGCACCAAATGGAAACATTTTTCTTTCTTTCTTTCTTTTATTAATTTTATTTACGTAAAGGTGCACCGAATGGAAATATTGGTACTAAAAATGCAGGATGCACTTGGCTGAAATTCAAAACCAAAAATTACAGTTTTTAAAAAAATATATATTTTTATATAGAATTGTATTGTATTCGACTTTTTAATTATTATCATCAATTTAAATGAATATGAATTAATCGTCGGCCATTATTGGCACCATTTTATTTTATTTTTTAAGCGCAAGAAAAGCTCAAGAAAAATGTATCCCTTTTTAAATTCTATGTACCGTATATACTCGAATATAAGCCGAGGCACCTAATTTTACCACAAAAAAATGGGAAAACGTGTTGACTCGAGTATAAGCCTAGGGTGTCCATCTGCATGCCTCACTGTGCCTCACTGTTTCCATGACTAGACTTAGGTTTAACATGGGAGTCTATGGAAGGGGTGCCCAGATTGGAAAACTGGAGCTACATGTGTGCCAAGTTTTGGGTCCAGGGGACCTACAGCCGGCTGGTACCAGGTCCCCAAAGTTACCGGAGAAATTACCGTTTAACATGGGAGTCTATGGAAGGGGTGCCCGGCTTTGAAAAATCGGTGCTCCCCGGCTGTAGGTCCCCCGGACAACAAGCTTTGCACACTTATAGAGGAAGAGTGGGACTACATGTGTGCCAAGTTTGGGGTCCAGGGAACCTACGGCCGGTCGGTACCTCGTCCCCAAATCCGGAAGATTAGGCACAAAAAGGTGACTCGGGTATAAGCCGAGGGGGCATTTTCCGTACAAAAAAATGCACCATGGCCGAGTGCCGATAACACAATTTTTGGAATTGGAAGAGGGAAGGTCTGGACAGCCGCACTCCAATAAAAACGCTTTTTTATTGTATCAAAAAAACAAAACAAAAGTACAAACCACAGCAGGGTACAGGATAGGTTAGCTGACGCGTTTCACACTTTCAACAGTGCTTAGTCATAGCTACAACACAATTTTTGGCCTGAAATTGCCAAAATTTCGGTGCCTCTCTAATCACAAGGTATGAACAGCATGTGGGTATTAGACTCCCAGATCTCTCCTCTGACCTCCAAAGCGTCTGACCAAACCCGAGATGGTCCCAGAAGGTCGTGGGGCCATTCAGACAGTGCAGCACGGCCTGCACATGCTCAGTGAGAGGCCACAAGGAATCACAGCTGGCTTCCCACAGTTAGCATGGCGGGCAGTGCCGGGAACTCAAGGACTGGCGAAGAACCAGCCCGGGTGAGGACGGCGCTAGATCCTGAAGAATGCTGGGGCAGGGAGACCTAAATCCCCAACACCTAAAAAAAAAAAAAAAAAATGCGATTTCAACTGGAAAATTCCTTTTTAACCGCTTCCGGAACCGCCGCACGCCGATATACGTCGCCTGTTTGAAGAGGGATATCTCTGTTATGGCAGCAGCTAGCTACCACAACCCCGGTATCCTCTTCTTCAGCCGGCGGTCCGGTTTCCGATTTAATGGTGGTCTCTGCAGCGGATTCACCGCAAGATCACTGTTATCGGCGGCCCGTGCCCTCCGCCGCTTACCGGAGCTGTCGGCAGAGGCGATCGGGTCCTTCCTGTGGCTGGGTATGGAGCTGAGTGAGGGGAAGATGGCCCCCACCCGTCTCCATATCACTGCAGGGTGGAAGCCACATCAAAACGTCACTTCCGCTCTTAAAGGGACATTTTATTTTATGTTTTTTTTCAAATGACAAAATTTAATTATTTTTTTTTAAAATGCATTTTAGTGTAAATATGAGATGTGAGGTCTTTTTGACCCCCAGATCTCACATTTAAGAGGACCTGTCATTCTTTTTTTTTATTACAAGGGATGTTTACATTCCTTGTAATAGGAATAAAAGTGACACCATTTATTTTTATTTTTTTATAAGAGAACAGTGTAAAAAATAAAAATAAAAGGTAAAATAAATATGAAAAAAATTAAATAATTTTTTTTTAAAGTGCCCAGTCCTGCCGAGCTTGCGCGCAGAAGCAAACGCGTACGTGAGCAGCGCCCGCATATGAAAACGGTATTCAAACCACACATGTGAGGTATCGCCACGATCGTTAGAGCGACAGCAATAATTCTAGCCCGAGACCTCCTCTGTAACTCAAAACTGCTAACCTGTAGAATTTTTTTTAAACGTCGCCTATGGAGATTTTTAAGGGTAAAAGTTTGTCGCCATTCCACGAGCCGGCACAACTTTGAAGCGTGACATGTTGGGTATCAATTTACTCGGCGTAACATTATCTTTCACAATAAACAAAAAAATAATAATTGGACTAACTTTACTGTTGTCTTATTTTTTTAATTAAAAAAAGTGCATTTTTTTCCCAAAAAAAAGTGCACTTGTAAGACCGCTGCGCAAATACGGTGAGACAGAAAGTATTGCAACGACCGCCATTTTATTCTCTACTGTGTTCGAAAAAAATATATATAATGGTTGGGGGTTCAAAAGTAATTTTCTAGCAAAAAAAAATTGTTTTGAACTTGTAAACACCAAATCTCAGAAAGAGGCTCGGCCCTTAGGTGGTTAAAGTGGAGCTCCACCCTAAATTACAATTTATGCTAATCGGATTCCTCCCCCCCCTCTGGTGTCACAATTGACACCTTTCAGGGGGGAGGGGGGTGAAGATACCTGTCTAAGACAGGTATTTTCACCCACATCCGGGAGTCCTCTCTCCGGGAATCTGCGGAAGTGACGTCACTTCCCCCAGACTTCCCGTAGTGTTCTGGGAGACACTCGGCTCCCAGAACACAGGAGCACCAATCAGAACGGCGCAGCGCGACTCGCGCATGCGCCGTAGGGAACCGGGCATGAAGCCGCAGGGCTTCACTTCCTGGTTCCCTCAGCGAGGATGGCGGAGGAAGAAGCAGAGCGACGAGCGATCGCTCGTCCTCTGCTGCGGACGTCGCTGGACTCCAGGACAGGTAAGTGTCCAAATATTAAAAGCCAGCAGTAGCTGTAGCTGCTGGCTTTTAATATTTTTTTTTCCGGCAGAGCTCCGCTTTAACAATGTTTTTTTTCCCCCATGTAGGTCAGTAAGATCAGTCTGGTGGATTTAGCCGGCAGTGAGCGGGCCGATTCTTCGGGGGCAAAAGGAACCCGACTTAAGGTGAGTTCTATTTCTTTTTAAAATTTTGTTATATTTAATATTCTGAACCTCTGAAAACGATGATGCCTTTTTTGTTTGTTTTTCCAGGAAGGAGCCAACATCAACAAGTCGCTGACTACTCTGGGGAAGGTTATTTCCGCCTTGGCTGAAATGGTGAGACGTTTGGACCGAACGCCGTTCTTGTGTCGTACGTGGTGACGGGTGTTGTGACACTGGTGGCGGATCTAGTGGCTGTCTGGTGGTTGTGTTTCCCGTGTCGGGTGGTTGTGTTTCCCGTGTCGGGGTCTGGTGGTTGTGTTGTGGCACTTGTGGTTGTCTTTATGTCAAGCTTGGTGGTCTTATGGCTGCTATGGTTGTGGCCTTGTCATTCCCCACGTGCTCATAAATAGCCTTTGGACAAATGGTAGTATTTTAAGTGTTTTTATATTTTTTGGGGACTCTATTGTAGAAATCTTTTCTGGATCTACACACCTGCTGTGCCCATTATGAGGCGTTCCCACCATCCCTGTGACCGGTCGTGTGGCGGGGGGGGTCACGTGACCGGTCGTGTGGCGGGGGGGTCACGTGACTGGTCGTGTGGCCGGGGGGGTCACGTGACCGGTCGTGTTGCCGGGGGGGGGTCACGTGACCGGTCGTGTGGCCGGGGGGTCACGTGACCGGTCGTGTGGCTGGGGGGGGTCACGTGACCGGTCGTGTGGCCGGGGGGGTCACGTGACCGGTCGTGTGGCCGGGGGGGTCACGTGACCGGTCGTGTGGCCGGGGGGTCACGTGACCGGTCGTGTTTCTACATTCAGAGTGTGATGAAAAGGTGTTTTTTGTCCATTGGTAATGTAGTGGACAGTTATCCAATCATTCTCCATGGATCAGAGATCTCTATTAGCCTGTCTGACATGTTTCTCTCTCTAATGCTGCCTGTCAATAAAAGGAGTCGCCTGCTTTCCCATACTTGTAAGTATGTTGCACTCAATGCTTTGTGATGATGTCATAATGTGAGGACTGTGAGATTTCATCTGCTGTTTTCTTGTTCTCTAAACAATTGTCGCTTTTTTTTTTTTTCCATCCAGCAAAACAAGAAGAAGAAATCTGATTTTATCCCGTACCGGGACTCCGCCCTCACCTGGCTCTTGAAGGAAAACCTGGGTGAGTTTCAGAATCCCCCTCCATACATGGGAACACTGGTAGCAGATGTTTTAGTTGATCTCTTTGGGCCATCTCCTAATGGCCCTAACCACTTCAGCCCCGGAGGATTTGGCTGCCAAATGACCGGGCCACTTTTTGCGATACCGCACTGCGGCGCTTTAACTGACAATTGCGCGGTCGTACGACGTGGCTCCCAAACAAAATTGACGTCCTTTTTTTCCCTCAAATAAAGCTTTGGTGGTATTTGATCACCTCTGCGGTTTTTATTTTTTACGCTATAAACAAAAATAGAGCGACAATTTTGAAAAAAATGCAATATTTTTTACTTTTTGCTATAATAAATATCCCCAATTTTAAATAAAAAAGCTAATTTTTTCCACAGTTTAGGCCGATACGTATTCTTCTACATATTTTTGGTAAAACAAATCGCAATAAGCGTATATTGATTGGTTTGCGCAAAAATTATAGCGTCTACAATATAGGGGATAGTTTTATGGCATTTTTATTGTTTTTTTTTTTTTTTTACTTGTAATGGCGGCGATCTGCGATTTTGTTATCGTGACATTATGGCGGACACATCGGACACTTTTTTGGGAGCATTCACATTTATACAGCGATAAGTGCTATAAAAATGCACTGATTACTGTGTAAATGACACTGGCAGGGAAGGGGTTAAGTGTGTCCTAGAGAGTGAATCTAACTGTTGGGGGGCGTGGCTTACTGTGACACGTCACTGATCGCTGCTCCCGATGACAGGGAGCAGACGATCAGTGTACTGTCACTAGGCAGAACAGGGAGATGCCTTGTTTACAAAGGCATCTTCCCGTTCTGCTGTTCCGTGACACGATCGCGGGACACCGGCGGACATCGAGTCTGCGGGTCCCTCGGGCACAGTCAGGGAGACCACGGCAGGCGCGCACCCGCTAGGGGGCAGGTTTAAAGCAACGTATATATACGTTGCTTTGCCTGCCCGTGCCATTCTGCCGGCGTAAATGTGCGTGAGGCAGTTGGCAAGCGGTTAAGTAAGTGTTAACGCCAGTAGGTGGGACGGACTTCCCAATCACATGATCACTGTTATTGGCCGTCGCAGTGGTCACATGATTGGGGCGGGGCCAGTACCGGCAGATCCCGATCCTAAACAAAGACCAGAAGCGGTCTGTACCGCCGCTGTCTGACAGCTCTGCCATCTGACAGTTCCTAAATAACTAAGGGGTGTGGCCACACTGTGACATCACACCTTGTGACGTCATTGACAGTTGCATGCTGGGTCGATGTCACGGGGGGGGGGACTTCATCGGGTGGCTCCGCCCCCTAAGTTATTTAAGAGCTGTCAGACGGTAGAGCTAGTGACTGGTACAGAACATTTTTTCCTTTTGGGTTGCAGCGGCAGTGCTTATCGTGATTGATGCTGAATGTACACTGGGGGGTGGGACATGGTTTTTGGGGGTATTTTTTTTTAATAAAGGAGTTGTCAAAAACTGTCTCTGTTTTTATTTATTTTTGACACTTTTTTTTTTTTTTTTGTGAATGGGTAGGAGTATGGTACCCCTATTTACTAAAAAAAAAAAGTGTCAAAAATGAATAAAAACAGAGACAGTTTTTGACACCCCACATACTCACATTGGTGGGGGTGCTGGGATCTGGGGCCCCCTTGTTAAAGGGGTCTTCCAAATTCCGATAAGCCCCGCAGACCCATGTTGTTGTTTTTTGCTTTCTTTTAATTAAAGGAATTGTCCAAAAACTGTCTCTGTATTCTTGTTTATTTTTGACACACTTTTTGGTGAATGAGTAGGGGTACAATATACCCCGATACTCGTTCACATAGGGGGGGGGCAGGATCTGTGGGCCCCCTTGTTAAAGGGGGCTTCCATGTTCCGATTTAGCCCAGGCATATCCCCACAATTACTGGTCAGGGCTGTGGGGGAGAGGCTCTTGTCCTCATGGGGACAAGGTGCTTTAGGGGAAGCCCCCCCCCCCCCCCCTCGTGTGATTCCAATGTGTTCCCATAGAAGACAATGAGCCTGGAATTCGCATCTGAACCACACTGCAGTGCTTAGAAAACGACTCTGTTTAAATTTGCACTGCCACTGCACCGCACATATGTGAACCAGCTCCATAGAAAGCCGGTTTGGTTCACATGTCACGCGCAGTTCAAAACGCATCCAATTCGCATGTATGTGAACGGAGCCTAAAGCCTCGTACACGCGATCGGATTATCCGACGGGAATTGTGTGATGACAGGCTGTTGTCGGACAAATGTGGGATAGCATGCTTTAAAATTGTCCGCCAACAAATGTGTGTTGTTGGATTATCCGAGCGTGTGTACAGAAGTCCTTCGGGACAAAACTCCAAAGTACAAACACGCATGCTCAGAAGTGATGCTCACCATAACACAACATTAACAGAAGTTGCCCAAAGGGTGGCGCTAAAGAGCTGAAAAACCACGTAGTTTCGTGTTGGTTGGACGACAATTCTTTGCCGTTTTTGTATGCAATACAAGTTCACGGCCAACGCCCTTCGGACAAAAGTCCTACGCTTTGTCCACGGAAAATCCGATTGTGTGTATGAGGCTTTAAGATTACAACTTTTTCCTAGGGATGCACCGAAATTTCGGCCACCGAAACATATCGGCCGATAATGGCTCTTTCGGCAAAAAGCCGAAAGAGAAATTAGGCCGATACTGGTGCCGAAAATGGGGTGGGGCTCCGCCCCCCACCCCTGGTGCCACCCATTACGGGGGTCTCGTTGTGGGAGAGGAAAGCCGCTGCCGCCTGGTGATTAGAGCGCCGGGAACATAACAGCTTTCATTTCAATAGCTGTGTGTTCCCTGCGGTGCGCCATCGCATACAGCCCCTCCTCCTTGTCCGGGCACTTTGATAGACAGATCACCCGTCCAATCCTGGGGGGGGGGTCTGGGGGGGCAGCTGCAGCACAGAAGGTTTTTCACCTTAATGCATAGAATGTATTATGGTGATAAACCTAGAGGGTTTACAACCCCTTTTAAAGCCTAAAAAATTGTGAGCGCTAGTGATGGAAGACTATTATTTTATTTACTTTTTTTTTTCCATCTCAGGAGGAAATTCCCGTACCGCCATGATTGCAGCTCTGAGTCCAGCGGATATCAACTACGAGGAGACACTGAGTACCCTCCGGTGAGTAGTTGTGTACGGTTCATCCTCCGCATTTGTCTCATAATGGAAGAGAATGCAGCCTTTGTTCTGCTCCTGGAGGGGAACGACGACGACGTCCCCTCCCACTCCTTTAGAATAACAGCCGACCGCCCGCTCTAAAAAAAACGGTACCTAGGTGATGCCTGCAGCTGCATGCATCATCCCTGTATTACCCCCTCAAGCCATAAATGCAAATTTTGCGTGCGGTTGGTGTAAAGGGGTTAAGATAAAAACCCTTCTGTGGGCAGCAGCCCCCCTAATTTTTACCCAAGCCCCATCTCAATCCAGGGATGTTGCATGAGAGACTCAGCTGTCTGTCGCTTTCCCTCCTCATTGGCTGAGACAGCAGTGGGCACCATTGGCTCCCGCTGCTGCCAATCAAAGTCACTGAGCCAATCAGGAGAGAGTGGACGGGCCCGAGCCGCGGCTTCGTGTCTGAATGGACACACACAGAGCAGCGGCTCAGCTCAAGTGCCCCCATAGCAAGCTGCTTGCTGTGGGGGCAGGAGGGAGGGGCCAGGAGCACAGAAGATGGGCCCAAGAAGAGGAGGATCAGGGCTGCTCTGTGCAAAACCAGCTGCACAGAGGAGGTAAGTATGTTTGTTATTTTTAAACAAAAAAAAGACTTTAATATCCCTTTTAACATTTCTAGATTTTCCCCAATAAGATAGTAAAAACATTCAGGAGCAACCACAATTGGAAGCGCTGACCGGGACTGTCTTCAAAAAGCTCAATGAGATAAAATCATGTTCCGATTTAATAATGACATAATGTGCTTAGATGAACAATTATCTGGACATCTCCTTACATAGATGGAGCGACTGCAAAGCGTGCTCCTCACTGTGACAGTACCTTGAGCAACAGTCAGTGGTGGACTGGCTTGGTGAAGCAATGCTGCCATGGCAAAACCTTCATGTGTTCCCGGATGTCACTAGGAGGAGGGAAGCCAGAGTGTGCAGAGCCAGATGGACAATATGAGGCCTCGGCTTTCCATTCCCCTCGGCTTGCTTGGCTTGTCAGCTATCCTCTCTCTCCATTCTCCTTGGCTTGCTTGGCTTGTCAGCTATCCTCTCTCTCTCCATTCTCCTTGGCTTGTCAGCTATCCTCTCTCTCTCCATTCTCCTTGGCTTGTCAGCTATCCTCTCTCTCTCTCTCTCTCTCTCTCTCTCCATTCTTCTCGACTTGCTTGGCTTGTCAGCTATCCTCTCTTTCCATTCTTCTTGGCTTGTCAGCTGTCCTCTCTCTCCATTCTCCTCGGCTTGCTTGGCTTGTTAGCTATCCTCTCTCTCCATTCTCCTTGGCTTGTCAGCTATCCTCTCTCTCCATTCTCCTCGGCTTGCTTGGCTTGTCAGCTATCCTCTCTCTCCATTCTCCTCGGCTTGCTGGCTTGTCAGCTATCCCCCCTCTCTCTCTCTCTCTCTCTCTCTCTCTCTCTCCATTCTCCTCGGCTTGCTTGGCTTGTCAGCTATCCTCTCTCTCCATTCTCCTTGGCTTGCTTGGCTTGTCAGCTATCCTCTCTCTCCATTCTTCTTGGCTTGTCAGCTATCCTCTCTCTCCATTCTCCTTGGCTTGTCAGCTATCCTCTCTCTCCATTCTTCTTGGCTTGTCAGCTATCCTCTCTCTCCATTCTTCTTGGCTTGTCAGCTATCCTCTCTCCATTCTCCTTGGCTTGCTTGGCTTGTCAGCTATCCTCTCTCTCTCTCTCTCCATTCTCATCGGCTTGCTTGGCTTGTCAGCTATCCTCTCTCTCTCTCTCTCTCTCTCTCTCTCCATTCTTCTCGGCTTGCTTGGCTTGTCAGCTATCCTCTCTCTCTCTCTCTCTCTCCATTCTCCTCGGCTTGCTTGGCTTGTCAGCTATCCTCTCTCTCTCTCCACTCTCCTTGGCTTGTCAGCTATCCCCTCTCTCTCTCTCTCTCTCTCTCTCTCTCTCCCTCCATTCTCCTCGGCTTGCTTGGCTTGTCAGCTATCCTCTCTCTCTCCATTCTTCTCGGCTTGCTTGGCTTGTCAGCTATCCTCTCTCTCCATTCTCCTTGGCTTGTCAGCTATCCTCTCTCTCCATTCTTTTTGGCTTGTCAGCTATCCTCTCTCCATTCTCCTTGGCTTGTCCGCTATCCTCTCTCTCCATTCTCCTTGGCTTGTCAGCTATCCTCTCTCTCCATTCTTCTTGGCTTGTCAGCTATCCTCTCTCCATTCTCCTTGGCTTGTCAGCTATCCTCTCTCTCCATTCTTCTTGGCTTGTCAGCTATCCTCTCTCTCCATTCTTCTTGGCTTGTCAGCTATCCTCTCTCCATTCTCCTCGGCTTGCTTGGCTTGTCAGCTATCCTCTCTCTCTCTCTCTCTCTCCATTCTCATCGGCTTGCTTGGCTTGTCAGCTATCCTCTCTCTCTCTCTCTCTCTCTCTCTCTCCATTCTTCTCGGCTTGCTTGGCTTGTCAGCTATCCTCTCTCTCTCTCCATTCTTCTCGGCTTGCTTGGCTTGTCAGCTATCCTCTCTCTCCATTCTCCTTGGCTTGTCAGCTACTCCCTCTCTCTCTCTCTCTCTCTCCATTCTCATCGGCTTGCTTGGCTTGTCAGCTATCCTCTCTCTCTCTCCATTCTTCTCGGCTTGCTTGGCTTGTCAGCTATCCTCTCTCTCCATTCTCCTTGGCTTGTCGGCTATCCTCTCTCTCCATTCTTCTTGGCTTGTCAGCTATCCTCTCTCCATCCTCCTCGGCTTGCTTGGCTTGTCGGCGCTCTCTCTCTCTCTCCATTCTCCTCGGCTTGCTTGGCTTGTCAGCTATCCTCTCTCTCTCTCTCTCTCTCCTCGGCTTGCTTGGCTTGTCAGCTATCCTCTCTCTCTCTCTCTCTCCATTCTCCTCAGGTTGCGTGGCTTGTCAGCTATCCTCTCTCTCTCCATTCTTCTCGGCTTGCTTGGTTTGTCAGCTATCCTCTCTCTCCATTCTCCTTGGCTTGCTTGGCTTGTCCGCTATCCTCTCTCTCCATTCTTCTTGGCTTGTCAGCTATCCTCTCTCCATTCTCCTTGGCTTGTCCGCTATCCTCTCTCTCCATTCTCCTCGGCTTGCTTGGCTTGTCAGCTATCCTCTCTCTCCATTCTTCTTGGCTTGTCAGCTATCCTCTCTCTCCATTCTTCTTGGTTTGTCAGCTATCCTCTCTCTCCATTCTTCTTGGCTTGTCAGCTATCCTCTCTCCATTCTCCTCGGCTTGCTTGGCTTGTCAGCTATCCTCTCTCTCTCTCTCTCCATTCTTCTCGGCTTGCTTGGCTTGTCAGCTATCCTCTCTCTCTCTCCATTCTTCTCGGCTTGTCAGCTATCCTCTCTCTCCATTCTCCATGGCTTGTCAGCTACCCTCTCTCTCTCTCTCTCTCTCTCTCCATTCTCCTTGGCTTGTCAGCTATCCTCTCTCTCTCTCTCTCTCCATTCTTCTCGGCTTGCTTGGCTTGTCAGCTATCCTCTCTCTCCATTCTTCTTGGCTTGTCAGCTATCCTCTCTCTCCATTCTTCTTGGCTTGTCAGCTATCCTCTCTCTCCATTCTCCTTGGCTTGTCGGCTATCCTCTCTCTCCATTCTCCTTGGCTTGTCGGCTATCCTCTCTCTCCATTCTTCTTGGCTTGTCAGCTATCCTCTCTCCATCCTCCTCGGCTTGCTTGGCTTGTCAGCTCTCTCTCTCTCTCTCCATTCTTCTCAGCTTGCTTGGATTGTCAGCTATCCTCTCTCTCTCCATTCTCCTCGGCTTGCTTGGCTTGTCAGCTATCCTCTCTCTCTCCATTCTCCTTGGCTTGTCAGCTATCCTCTCTCTCTCTCTCTCTCTCTCTCTCTCCATTCTCATCGGCTTGCTTGGCTTGTCAGCTATCCTCTCTCTCTCTCTCTCTCTCTCTCCATTCTTCTCGGCTTGCTTGGCTTGTCAGCTATCCTCTCTCTCTCTCTCTCTCTCTCTCTCCATTCTCATCGGCTTGCTTGGCTTGTCAGCTATCCTCTCTCTCTCTCTCTCTCTCTCTCTCTCCATTCTTCTCGGCTTGCTTGGCTTGTCAGCTATCCTCTCTCTCCATTCTCCTCTGTTCCCGGATCATAAGACGTCACGTTCTGGTGTTTCCATCCACCAGCTCTGGTCGGTGGTTCCGGCGGCCTCGGTCCCTTCCTTGTTCTGTGGCTGTTCCACCATCCTGCCACATACCATTGGAGATTTGATCGAGGCCTCATATTGTCCATCCGGCTCTGCACACTCTGGCTTCCCTCCTCCTAGTGACATCCGGGACCACATGAAGGTTTTGCCATGGCAGCATTGCTTCACCAAGCCAGTCCACCAGTGACTGTTGCTCAAGGTACTGTCACAGTGAGGAGCACGCTTTGCAGTCGCTCCATCCTATGCAAGGAGATGTCCAGATAATTGTTCATCTAAGCACAATATGTCATTATTAAATCGGAACATGATTTTATCTCATTGAGCTTTTTGATTGTTTGTCCTTTCAAGACTGTCCCGGTCAGCGCTTCCAATTGTGGTTGCCCCTGAATGTTTTTTACTTGTATTCACACCCCTCCTAGTGTGCTCATCCACACAGCTGCTCTTTGGGCTCTTGTGGGGACATTCACAAGGTTCCCAGTGCAACTTATGTCCCTTTTTTTCCTGGCGCCAGACGGTTTTTGTCATTTTATTCCTTATAAGATGGTAAATCTTCACTTCAGTTTTTATAATTGAGGTCTCTTTAAGGGGGCACAGAAAGCTTGTGCTTTTGCTTTAAAGCCCCCCCCAAAACCAGCAGCCTTTTTTCTTCGCTTTGTTTTGCCGCCAGGAGGAAAGAGAGCAATCCATACTTCTAGGAATGGAGGAGCATGTGACATGGGGGTGGGGAGATGGATAGCCCTCTGTAAGCTCTAAATTGAGATCCGAATGGGGCCTACTCAGAGTCTTTCCTTGCTCCTGATGGTTGAATGGACTGGCAGGAAAGCAAATGAAAGGTGAGCAATATACCGTATATACTCGAGTATAAGCCGAGTTTTTCAGCACATTTTTTTGTGCTGAAAATACCCCCCTCGGCTTATACTCGAGTCACCTTTTTGCACCTGATTTCCTGGAATTTGGGGGCCCGGTACCGGCTGGCCGTAGGTCCCCTGGACCCCAAACTTGGCACACATATAGCCCCACTCTTCTACAAGTGTGCAAAGTTTGTTGTCCGGGGGACTTACGGCCGGGGAGCACTGTTTTTTCAAAGCCGGGCACCCCTGCCATAGACTCCCATGTTAAACGGTCATTTCTCCGGTGACTTTGGGGACCCGGTACCGGCCAGCCGTAGGTCCTCTGGACCCCAAACTTGGCTCACATGTAGCCCCACTCTTCCTACAGCCGTGGAGCACCGATTTTTCAAAACCGGGCACCCCTTCCATAGACTCCAATGTTAAATGGTAATTTCTCTAATGACTTTGGGGACCCGGTACCGACCGGTCGTAGGTCCCCTGGACCCGAATCTTGGCACACATGTAGCTCCATTTCTCCTCTATAAGTGTACTAAGTTTTTTGTCTGGAGGACCTACGGCCGGGGAGCACCGATTTTTCAAACCCAGGCACCTCTTCAATAGACTCCCATGTTAAACGTCAGTCTAGTCATGTACACAGTGAGGCATGCAGATGGACACCCTAGGCTTATACTCGAGTCAATACGTTTTCCCATTTTTTTGTGGTAAAATTAGGTGCCTCAACTTATATTCTGGTCGGCTTATACTCGAGTATATACGGTACTCCACGGAGGAAAGAGAGAGGGGGCTTGAAAGAGGACTGTTGCTCTACAACCTATGGTCAAAAGCACAAGAGGTTCAAATTTCCAATACCCCAAAGCTCCATACAATACCTGGGTGGAGGGCGGTTCGTATCTGCAGTACAATAAATAGTAATAACCAAGTTCACCCTATTCTGTCTGTTTATTGCTCTATTGGGGGTCATCCGCATGTTGTAGTCACATCAACCGACATTTTATTGTTTGTCTTTTTCACCCAGATACGCCGACCGGGCAAAGCAGATCAAATGCAACGCGGTCATTAACGAGGACCCCAACGCCAGATTAATCCGGGAACTGAAGGAGGAGGTGCTCAGACTGAGACAGCTGCTGTTCAGCCAAGGACTGGCGGGTGAGTGACAGCATTAAAGGACAAAAGGGAAAAGGTCTGGTGTCACCCGCAAACCACCTCCATCCCAATATATGCAACAAAAACAAACAGGAGATCACCTCTGGACTTTAAATGAGGTGAATGCGGTTAGCCAACAGTTGACAGACTAAATGCAGTCTCAAACTTCATTAAAATTGTCACGCAAACATAAACATGAATCGTAGCCAAGCCACTGAAATGATACATGCAGTAAAAAATTTCATTACACGTATCACGGTATAAAATGTAAATTGCAAAGTACACAGGCATTAAAAGTATTGCTAACGCGTTTCGCAAGACCATGCTCACTTCATCAGGGGTAGATGCGTGTGTAGTACATCTTTAGGGGGTATAATGAACCAAATCAGTATCAACACAGAGATGGTATCGTAAAAATTAGTCAAGAGGGTCCAAAACGCATGGCCCTATACTCGCCAAAGGCTGGATCAGACTACCCATTGCTGGATACCCAGAGGCGGCAGTAATGAGCGTCCGGCTCTGGAACTGAGGAGGCAGAGGAGAAAAAACAAACCCAACAGAGGCACAAACGGGGGGGCAGACATGGCCAGGGTTGGGGGAATGTGTCACCAAAGATCTCCCAGTATTCATTAGTAATTTCAACTGAAACATAAATGCATATGTATCAATGGATGCTGTCATAACAGCATAGAAGTAAAGTAGTATCTGATATAAGTATGTATATGCATGAACCAATCTTGTTCAATAATGGTATGGGCTTAGAATCTAGGGGACAATAGAGAAGAATTTTTTTTTTCTCTTACCGTCCATGGACTGACACCGCATCTTCAATCTTGACAAAGTGGGTTATGTTCCTGTTTATAGTCTTCTCCTATGAGCAGGAACATAACCCGCTTTGTCAAGCTTGAAGATGCTGTGTCAGTCCATGGACGTCAGAGAAAAGGATTTTACAGTGAGTACAAAAAAAATCCAATTTTTTTATTTTTTTTATTTAAAGCCTTTGGTGAGTATAGGGCCATGCGTTTTTGGACCCTCTTGACTAATTGTCACGATACCATCTCTGTGTTTGATACTCATTTGGTTCATTATACCCCCTACAGATGTACTACACACGCATCTACCCCTGATGAAGCGAGCATGGTATTGCGAAACGCGTTGGGAATACTTTTAATGCCTGTACTTTGCAATTTACATTTTATATCATGATACGTCTAATGACATTTTTTCTTTTTTTTTGCTGTATGTATCATTTCATTGCCTTGGCTATGATTCATGTTTATGTTTGCATGACCATTTTAATCAATTTTGAGACTGCATTTACTCTGTCAATTGTTGGCTAACCGCATTCACCTCATTTAAAGTCCCGGGGCGATCTCCTCCTGTTTTTTTTGTGACACTATTTCCCAAGGCGTCAGGTGGAGGGGGGCATACTGCTTGGCTTGCTGGTACAAGCTGGGCACTTTCTTGGCAGGTATCAAGATGATCATTTAACCTCTTCAGCCCCGGAAGAATTTACCCCCTTCCTGACCAGAGCATTTTCTGCGTTGCTTTAACTGACAATTGCGCGGTCGTGCGACGTGGCATCCAAACAAAATTGACGTCCTTTTTTTCCCACAAATGGAGCTTTATTTTGGTAGTATTTTATCATCTCTGCGGTTTTTATTTTTGGCGCAATAAACAAAAATAGAGCGACAATTTTGGAAAAAAAGAAGCAATATTTTTTACTTTTTTGCTATAATAAATATCCCCAAAAAATATATAAAAAATAATAATTTTTTCCTCGGTTTAGGCCGATACGTATTCTTCTACATATTTTTGGTAAAAAAATTGCAATAAGCGTTTATTGATTGGTTTGCGCAAAAGCTATGGCGTCCACAAAATAGGGGGTCGTTTTATGGCATTTTTATTATAAATTTTTTTTTATTTTTTTTTTTAGTAATGGTGGTGATC